>OZ007575.1:3463427-3763427 GCA_963931925.1 Onchidella celtica
TAAATGTGTCAACTTTGGATGCAATTTTCTAGTTTTGTAAAATCCATGTGTTTTCTACCTTTAAACTGTCATATCTTTGGTTCTATTGAGGATATTTTTAAAAAAAGAATCAAAACGCAAAATGTTCTGCAAAAACCTCTGCTACATGATGGTGCAGATAACTCCAATTGTGAAATGCCAAGATGAGGCGAGTTGCTGGAACGGCCAATAAAAACATCTGTATTGAATGGCAAAATGGCCCACATTGGCCAGTATTAAAGTATTTTAGTGACAGATACGATGACTGTCTTTAATAAACATGCACTGGTGCATGCAGACACAGGCTGATTAATATCCATACATAAAAACCAAAATACAGAGTTGAGATGGATAGCTGGTCGGCCTTTTCAGGAACCGGCACATCCATAAAACACTGCCTACTGTGGAGCTTGCTAATGGATTGTAAGATTCTCGGTGAAATGCAGATGACTGAAAGTAACAGAGGCAGTAACATCATGTCACAGTAGATCAGGCCTTCCTCTATCAAAATGTCACACAAAGCTGCCAAGTAGCGATCATTTTGTTGGAATCTTTCACGACTTCTCTCAGTTTTTCTTGGTCCTAAAAATCAAAATAATTACTCTTGTTCAAGGAGTTGCAGCGTGTGCTGTCAATCCTCAAACGATAGTATCATAGTTTCACTCTTTGCCAGATAGGTTAGTTTTTGGACTCAAATGGCATCAAAACCACGAAACTAAAATATATTTCAGGATACACCAACGTAGAGGAGTCAGACCGGAAAGATTGTAACCCTGTGTATACCAGCCGTTAAAGTAGCCTAACATATTTTATACCCCAGGATATATTCTGGGCTAGGCCAAATTATACCCCGGGGTGTACTTTGGGCAAGGCCAGTTTACACCCACCCACCCCCCCCCCCCCAAAACCCCTACAGTCCTGATTATATCCCCTTTCTTTATTTTGAACAAGGCACGACCACAGCTTATTTCAATCTTAGTTGTTCTCTATCACTGTCATCAGGTATCATATTAATGCATAAGTAAGATACATTTTAGAGGGAATAAACATGCATTAAAAAGCGTTCATATGTAAAAGTATTGAAAATCCATTCAAATTGATTTGAGTATACTTTAATACTAATTTTATTTGTGTCCGTTGGTATTATTGTGTGTTGTTGTTGTTGTTTTTTATGTTGTTGCTCTTTTTGTTGTTTTTATAATTGGTTGTTTATGAGTAAAACCTGTATTCTATTCTTTTGTTGTTGTTTCTTGGCACCACTGACATACACGTCGCAAGGTATGAAATACGTGTAAGACTTATAAATGTCAAGTCATCTGATTTTGATTTTAATTTTTGAAATCAGAAATGAAATGTCAGAACAATTACATACACAGTCACAATAATGAAGAGAGAAAAGGCCAGAAAAGAACATACATATATAAAATATAAAAAAAATTTAATAACCCAACTGACAAATGAGGATTTCCATCATCCATGGTGTGTAATCCAGCAAAAATTATATACTTCACATAAAACTAGATACACACTGAGGTTTTTAGCATGACGAACTCCACCTGTCCAGGTCCACTTGAAACGCTACAGAATGCTAAACAGTAATATACACGAATAACAATAAGAACACCAAATCATCTTATTTACAGTAGAAAATAAAGAGAAATATCAATATCAGAATCATCATCATCAGCTTGAAATAATATAAAGATAAGAGGAAATGTAAAAATGACAGTGTAAGCCTTCACATCATTCTACAATAGGCCTAAATAGGCAGCAGTATCTGTGTGTGTCAACTGTATGTAAAAAATATGTTAAATCTTTTCAACTATTCTAGAAGAACTGGACAGAAAGCTATAGTAAAGTAGCCGTGTTAGCTTCGTGTAAACCGACGAATTAAATCCACTGAGACAACAGTGCATTTATATAGTAATTACAGTATGTTACTGCAAACATTTGATGGCTCATGGTGCGTTGACATTTTTTGTATGTTGCAAAACCCCGCGTGAGAAATAAAACCCAAACAATACAAAGCAAACTAAAGAGAAGACAGAAAATACACAAAATTTTCGGCTTTCGCCTTTTTCAAGTGAAAAAAAAAAACGAACAATAAAAGAGTTGAACAGGAACGAAGTGAAACAATTTACTTAGCTGCCAGTTCTTGCTTCTTTAGCAGCACCAAAGCACGTCCGTCCGCCAAAAGCATGGAAGCTCCAAGTTTTTGCTTATAGCCCTGCTGCGACCCCACAGTTTTTCTGTGGTTTTTCTGATATTTCACGATTTTGAATCACCTCACTCTGGGTGTATTAGAAATATTTTGTCAAGTAAAGCATTGTTGAATGTATCATGTGATGATTTCTTCACGGATTTATGTAAATATAATAATATTATGTACTGTTTCTTAAAATAAATTATAAAATAAACTCTGCTCTTCGCGTTAATAATGAGAATAACAGGCACCATAATGGCAGTTTTAAGTTGTTGTTCCTGTTGTTGTTATTGTTGATGTGGTTGTTGTTGTGTTATGTGCATCGTCAGCCGGCGAATAAAGCCGGCCAAAATGTGGGGCAGTCTGAGAAAACCCGTCAGATTGCGACAATCCTACTATTGAGTAATCACTATTGAGTAGTCATCTCAATGACCTTTAGTCTAAATATAGCTAAGGTCAGAACCTCATTCTATATCCATTTCTGCGTCTTGTGTGTAAGTTTAAGCAGGAAACAAAAGCCCCAAATACTTTAATTTTGTATTTTAAATGTACGATATTAAATGTGTTGACATTGCGTAATTTTACCGCTATCGTGGTCAACAACTTTGTTCTGTTTTGTATTTTCCCACCCTATATATGGAAATGGGAAATCTACATCTTTTCATTCATAGCTAGTACGCGTGAATACATTAGCTCTGCAGTATTTTGTAAGAGTTGCGCATCTTCGTAAACAAAAGATCAACGTGTGCTTAGCAAAGGCCAACCTAATAGTATTGGTCTTCCAATTGATTTTAATGGCAATTCTACAATTAAATCTTTTAACTGATAAAGTAATCTTTGCTTTGTACAGGAAGGCTTTTTTTTAATGATTAATTCCAAACACCAATTTACAAATTTAAAAAAAAATGATGTTCGTTGATGATCTTACTCAAACATCTTAGTATTATCTAACGTGTTTATTTCAAAAAGCATGTCCAACATTTTTAACAGTTGCGTCCCTACAATGTACATGATGGTTCCCATTACATTCCAACACAGATAATGTATGTAGTCAAACATTCAATTTTTCAAAAATGTCGATGACAATGGTCAACAGGACAAATAATCTGTCACTTTTTAACAGTAAAAATTCTGAAGTCTGCACACAAAAAAAAGTCAAGACAATGTGATGGTGATGGTGGTCTGTATCCCCCTGCTAGCACTGCTCGACCGGCTGTTTGAAATTCTCAGTATGTGTCAGTTTTATTTTTTAGACATTAGAATTTGTAACTTCACATGTAATGAACCACAATGCCAGTGAATCAGCAATATTATGTTTATGCTACATCTTGGCCTGCTCAGGAAAAGGACCACAATGCCAGTGAATCAGCAGTATTATGTTTATGCTACATCTTGGCCTGCTCAGGAAAAGGACCACAATGCCAGTGAATCAGCAATATTATGTTTATGCTACATCTTGGCCTGCTCAGGAAAAGGGCATTATTCGTGCATGGTGTAAAAAGGATTAAAATCTGCCCTATCTGTCAAGCAATCTATTGTTTCATGATGAAAAATTTCATGTCTTGTGCTAATTACCTAGTAATGTCCACTCTTCACAGTGAGTTATGGCGACTTTTTTTTTAATGCTATTTATATCGACTGCCAGATTTGAACAACTATTTGCTTACTTCGCACTCGACATCAAGTAACTGATTATTTTAACTGTGTAATGAGTGTTCCATTTTCACAACACATCTGAAGTCAATAAATGTCCAACTGCTTTGCATTAATTTGCTTTTTGCTATACACGATTCTGTCACAAAATGTTTTGGTCATTTATCAGATCCGGTGTTTTGTTTTCTTCAAAAAAGGGAGGAGGAGGAGAGGGGGGGGGGGGGGGGCTGATTCAGATTATTCAGATTGTTTCACCTGAAATATTCCAGAAATATAGCATGTCAAAAAATGTCTCATCATTTAAAGACAGAGATGATTTGTATTTTCAGCCTCGGAAGAAAAAGGATCGTGAATGACCTGTATTAACTTGAATTAAAGGAGCTGCCTAAAATCAAAGAGAAATTGTTGTTCACTCACATCTGTTTGTATGGTTGAAACTGCCAAGACTAGGACAGTATTTGCTGCATCTAAATATGTCTTTCGCTTCTTCCGGTGTTGCAAGTGGCTATGAACTTCAGTTTGCTTGTGTTGATAGCTTCTTCGCCATAACCTAGTTTTCTGCTTGATTCCCAGTCAGGATCAGTCTCCAACACAATCATGTAGGCTGCTTTTCTTATTCAGTGAAAAGGAAAATCCACAATTTTATATGAGGGACATTCAAAACATTTTCACTGCTTTGATATGTTTTAGAAGCACAACAAACTGAAAACCTCCCATTTACTCGCAGATGTCTGGAGATAAGACCAGAGTCTTATTCGCAAACGTCGGGGAATAAGATAAAACATTAACACAACATTAATGAGTAAAGTGGTGTTTGTAAAAGCTGTTTATATTACCCCATAAATGTATACATATTCAGTACAAGGTAGCAAGATTCCGTTTTCCAACCAGATTTGCTGTTTTCCTACCACGTTATCTTTCCTAGCTACTTTCCTGTATAATAAATACACATATAATAAATATACAAGAACAAAGGAGACAAAGGCGACTGCAACAACTATCGAGGCATATCCCTCCTCAGCATTACTGGAAAGGCTTTTGCTCGCGTCATCCACTGCCGCCTTCAACAACTGGCGGAAAAAGTCTTACCAGAAACACAATGTGGCTTTCGAAGCAAACGATCAACTATTGACATGATATTTGCACTTCGGCAAATCCAAGAAAAATGTAAAGAACAAAACAGGCCGCTTATAACATGCTTTGTGGACCTAACAAAGGCTTTCGACACCGTAAGCCGATCTGGCCTGTATGCAGTCCTTAAATCCATAGGCTGTCCACCAACATTGCTAAAACTTATTGCATCCTTCCACACTGACATGAGGGCATGTGTCAACTTTGAGGGCTGCACATCCAATTCATTTGCTGTAAACAGCGGTGTGAAGCAGGGATGTGTTCTTGCTCCTACCTTATTTGGTATATATTTTGCAGCCCTACTCAAGAATGCCTTTGGTCAATGTTCAGGTGGAGTACTTATTAACACCAGAGTGGACGGCTCCATTTTTAATGTTGCCAGACTAAAAGCAAAATCTCGTACAGAGCATATTATGTTACAAGAGCTCCTCTTCGCAGATGATGCTGCAATCGTGGCCCACGATGAAACCACGCTCCAGGCTCTCATCAATAGCCTTGCCAAAGCCTGTGACAAATTCATGCTAAAGATCAGTGTCTCAAAAACTGTAGTTTTGACACAAGGCTTGAGAAACCCCAACCCAATCATGCTGAATGGCTCTCCTCTGGAGCAAGTGGG
Source organism: Onchidella celtica (assembly GCA_963931925.1). Lineage (NCBI taxonomy): Eukaryota > Metazoa > Mollusca > Gastropoda > Systellommatophora > Onchidiidae > Onchidella > Onchidella celtica. Next base: position 3,469,049 of record OZ007575.1, read on the forward strand.
AAAATTCTGCTACCTAGGCTCAACCATCAGTGGTAGCACAGACATAACAACTGAAATAAATGCCAGAATAGGAAAGGCGGCCACAGCTTTTGGCAAACTCTCAAAAAGGGTGTGGAACAATAGCAAGCTGACCATCAAAACAAAGGTACTCGTGTACCAAACTTGCGTCCTAAGCACCCTGCTGTATGGCTCAGAGACATGGACCACCTACTCCAAACATGAAAGATCCCTCAACTCCTTCCACCTGCGCTGCCTACGCAAAATTCTCAAGATCAAGTGGCAAGACAGGATCTCAAATATCGAAGTTCTGAGCCGAGCCAACATTCCATCAACTCAGGCTCTCCTAGGCAAAAAAAGACTGCGGTGGCTTGGACATCTCCACCGTATGGAAAATGATCGCATCCCCAGACAAATTCTCTACGGGGAACTTGCTACTGGCAACCGACCCAGAGGTAGGCCACATCTGCGATTCAAAGACACTTGCAAGGTCACGATGAAAGCATTCAACATCGACCCCAATGAATGGGAGAACCTTGCAAATGATCGAAGCAGATGGAGACAAAAATTGCGCAGTGGCACGCTCGCAATAGACTTCAAGGCAAAAGAAACATACCTGACAAAACGACAGAGGCGGAATGAAAACACTCGCCAAAGTGAACCCAAAAGACTGACCTGCAATCACTGCCATCGCACTCTCGGGTCAAACATTGGTAGAATAAGCCACGAGAGAAGCTGTCAGTCAAAGTGAAAGTGAATATTCTAGCTGCTAAGACCGTCTGTAAAGACGCTAAAGGCCATATATACATATATAATAAATATGTATAGTGCTGTGCTAATCAGCATTGCATTAATTGGGACGAGATTCTCTATCCCTGGACTTCCAAACGACAACAACAACAAAAAAAAAAAAAGTAATAAAACAAAGCATAATCATACAAACAAGTGAAACAGGACCTGCCCCCCCCCCCCTTCAATATTTACACATTTCAATAAATGCAGGACAGATCAAAGAAAGATACTGAAATGTTCTGGTTCAGAAAATCGTATAAATGTTATCTAAAAATTCATTCAAATGTTTAAAATTTGATTTACACTTTTATTTCTAACCGTTACCTGATCCGTTCAATGAATAGGAATAAATGCAAGACGTCATTTGAGCAAAATAATAGACCTCAGTTTCCACGGCACAATTTTGCAAAATCTGTGAATAATAATGCATTATATGGGAATCAACATGTTCAATGCAGAGCAGACCAAGAACTGTCAATATTTGTCAGGAAATTTAAGTTGACATCTTACTACAGCACATCAAAAGTAAAAGCCTCCAGCTTCTCATTATTTGCCAGTTTCACAGATTGTTAGTTACTTTGTGGTACAACTGCTGTCTTGTTACCTTTGTGGTACTACTGCTGTCTTGTTACCTCAGCGGAAGCAGTATTCAGAAATAGGAGAAACCCCCATATCCCAAGCACACTTTTACAGTGTAATTTTAAAACAAATTTTACAAAATTGAATTACACTGTATTATTAAGCAATAGTAATCTGAATGGATAACATATTGACCCTGCTTAAAATGAGTGAAATCAGATGTACTAAATCTAAGACCATGAGCAATCAAAGCAGAAAAATTATCGAAATCGGTTACGATACCTCGAGAAAACACACTAAATGAAAAACTGAAAATTACCTGAGACGAAATGCTGAGCACACAAGGGTGCAGTTTCACAGTTTCTATGTCTATGCACTTTCTGTTGACAGCCTTCCGCCACACCACAGTGGAAGTCGATGTTCGGTCAATTCTTTCTCTTCGTTTACCTTGTATACACGGAAGGTAGGGAATCTGACCATCTTGCATCTATCCTTTCCACCCCTGTTGTAGCAACGAATTACAATGCAACTAGCGGACATTTGAACAAACCGCTAGACCTATCTCGACGTGACACTTAGCAGGCCTTGCATTCAGATCCACCTACCAAACAACATGCTGCGAGACCAAAACAAAAACACACCTTGACGTCTTGCGCATTCTACCTGTAGATATGTGGATTCATTTATTGTAGAGATTTTTGCTCCCTATCTACGACTGACGACGTTTTCATTATTCGGGTCTTGAGTATTGCATTCCGCCATGATGGCGGGCGGGTCCACCCCAAAAACATGCCGGACACGGAAGTAATGCGAAGTATGAGCATTCTACCTATTATTATAATAAAGATTGTTGTGAAAACAATGGTTTCCCTAGACGTCACATAGCTTGTGCTCCTATGAAATTTTGTATTTGGTGTTTCATCCTTTGCCACTAATTAAGATTTGTGCTCCGAAGAGTTCCAATATTTCTTTTTGGATACAGTCAATCTTTGCCAGTGGGCATGCCCAGCTGTCGTACCAAAAAACAAATCTTGATTAGCGCCCATGCTCAGCCGCCATGCAATATATCTAGTTTACTTGACAGATCACAGTTGAGTGTCAAGGCTTTTGTTTTTTCTTCATGACTACTGAAATGCCGGAGTGTAGGTTGAAGACAATGCAGATCACTTCTGTTTCCTTTAGGAATTTTAACGTAGAGCAAGTTGTCTGACAACAGCACAAGGAAAGTGGACATCTATATTTATGAGCGATAACATATGCGGAGTCATACAGCTTTGCACCAGACTGAAAGACCCTTTCGAACTCTCTTTCTAACAGTGGAGAGAAAAGTGGCTGCTGAAAACAGTGGCTACTTGATATTTTCTAATTACACTTTGCTTCAACTCTGGAACCTTCTGAGACATTATTACCTTTGCTTTTTAAACAGATTGGCATATATTATCATACAATAAACTGCCAAATGGTGACATGCTCGAAAACCTCTATATACTTCATGGCAGAATGATGTTGATAAGGAATTCAAGGGCCGAAATACTTGTTCGACGGGATTTTTTTCTTGTTCTGTGAGGATCTCTTGTAGCCTTACTGTCCCAAGAATTTCAATGCTTTTGCCTCTTCTTTCAAGCATGCAGCCAACAACAACAACAAAAACAAAAACAAAAAACACAATTTAAAAAAAAGGGTCAGGGGTCAAAGTATAATTAAGTGTGAGTAAAATGCAAATTATTTCCATTAGTGTCTACTGCCACTGCATTACACTTATCTAATTAATCTGTCACCAATGTTAAAGATCTTCCTCAAGTGTTCATCAAGATTTCAAAAAACGCAACTTTTTTTTTTCTGTCACTCCAAATCAAAATCTCTTAACACAAAAATGCTTTTGCTTTTCGTCGCTCTTAAGATTCCTCAACTAAACAGTTTTTATTTTTTGCTGCTGATGTTTTTGTAACCATTTCCTATTATTATGATTATTTTATCTTCTTTGGCAAATTCTTTCTGGTTCTTTGCTGTACTTGTCTTGAGTTTCCCGAAAAACATGAACTGTGAGTGAATTATTTATGGCCTCGTTCAAGTTTAAGCATGCTGTGGCTGGCGGGTATGGCATCAAGAGTGGCATTAAAATTTAAGACAGCACGCAGAATTCGTTTGAATCATTTTTCCTGGATCGTTTTTCTGGCGTTGAAGATATTCCCAGACTTTTCATCTGAAATGGATTGTGATAATAATTGGTGGTTTGACACTTGAGTGAATATGGGTGATAACAAATTTTAATGTCATGAAAAAGTAGATTTTAAGAAGTATTTTCCACCAAATATGAACCTCAAATCGAAGAACCAGCAAGATTTCCTTTCAACATATTAAACAAGCATGCAACAGAGACAAGAGGTGCTTCAGGTTTTCTTGATGAGCACAAACATAAGGCTGATAATTAGCTTTACTTGCAAATGATTGAATCCAAAGGAGAGAAAAGTTAAACACTCACACACACACATTTGTGAGAAGAAAGTACCGGCTGGTTTTCTTTTAAATGTTTACAGTAAACTATAAGAATAACGGTGAAATAGTTGTTTCGGTGGTGAGTAGCTTTGTGTTGTCGAGGATTGAATCCCGGACACCGAGAAACACTTAAAGACCAATCAAGCTTAAATCTGAGACTCCATTACTTAACGGTTGGAAAATAGATCTATACAGTCTCGTAAGTTCAGAGAATCTCAAACAAGTTCAAAGAAATAGTATGGACTCTGTGAAAGATCTTTAAGTTTACAACATGACAAAGAAGACAGGAACATAAATTTAATTTGAATACCTAACGGCACTTTTGAGCCGAAGTAACTGCTCTCCAAACTATCATTTCATTGTTGCACATTATCTTATCAATGTAAATATTAACCAACTTCATTGTGATTTTGATCAGTTTCTGAGAACGAGCACACGGGACCGGGCTGTATAAGTTATGCCTTTCATTTGCGTAGTTTTCTTCCAGCGTTGTCGCCGTTGTCAAGTAGTATGCTCAAATTTGTGCATTCCCTTATAAATGACAACTTACAGACGGACAGATAGATAGATAGATAGATAGATAGATAGATAGATAGATAGATAGATAGATAGATAGATAGATAGATAGATAGATAGATAGATAGATAGATAGATAGCTAGATAGATAGATAGATAGATAGATAGATAGATAGATAGATAGATAGATAGATAGATAGATAGATAGATAGATAGATAGATAGATAGATAGATAGATAGATAGATAGATAGATAGATAGATAGATAGATAGATAGATAGATAGCTAGATAGATAGATAGATAGATAGATAGATAGATAGATAGATAGATAGATAGATAGATAGATAGATAGATAGATAGATAGATAGATAGATAGATAGATAGATAGATAGATAGATAGATAGATAGATAGATAGATAGATAGATAGATAGATAGATAGATAGATAGATAGATAGATAGATAGATAGATAGATAGATAGATAGATAGATAGATAGATAGATAGATAGATAGATAGATAGATAGATAGATAGATAGATAGATAGATAGATAGATAGATAGATAGATAGATAGATAGATAGATAGATAGATAGATATATCTTTAATAAAACAAAACAAAAACAAGAAAAGTAGGGTGACAAATTGAGAAAAAGATATTGTCATGCAAAGGCCCTTGATGACTTCCTTTGAAAATAAAATGGAGAGCGTTTGCCTTTTATTTATTTTTTTTTATTATTTACTCTTACATTTCAAAATTTCGATTTTGCCAAGTCAAAAGGTAGCTCACAAGTGTCTAGAAATTTTACGAAGAGGAGTGAATTAGAACCGTAGACAAGAAAGAGTAGGACGTCACAGAAGACAAACCGTTTGTCAGAATTCCTTTCTTTCTGGCCTGTCTATGATAGAGAAACTTCAGACCAACATTGAAAGTACCACATGATCACATCTCACTGTCACATAATTATGAATGCGGCAGCCATTTTGTTTGGGCAAATGACCATAGTATCTTCTTCAAGGGTGGGTGGGTGGGTAGGGGGGGGGGGCGCTTTCAATAAACAAATTGCCACATGAGCGCACTGGTGCAAGTTGGAAAGTTCTTAACTGATGGATTTGCCAAAGTATAATGTTTTTATATAGTACCAGGTCAATTTTTGCTTCGATGAAAATTGCATCATTGGCCTCTTTAAAATGACTATTGGACGGCCCTTGTAAAAGAGACCCACTGTCTCCTGTAATTGTATAGTGTAAATCAATGTGCAGGTGAATACAAGAATGGTGTAACTACATTTCTTGGAATCTGAGACAATCCTATTTGTGTGTACAAAACCCAAATCTTTTAATGGGAGAAATGTTTTAATTCTCTCCAAGATAAACTATACTAATTAATTCGCCTTTTCATCTGTTAGTTTAATACTTAAATCAATTCAAAAGCAATCTTAGTGGAATTAGACCTTTTTCTAGCCAGAGGTTCAAAAATAGATTTACTTCCCATCAGCAAAGAGTGCTGCTAATCGATAGTCAGCAGTAGTTCCACCTTTTTTTTTTTTTTCAAGTTTGATTTTAAAATGAAAACATTTGGCGGGGGAAAGGAGAAGTCAGAGACATCAGATATATAGAATGTTTCCGTGCCAGTTGCTTTCCACCGTCATTTGGTCTGGGGTTCCTGCCTGCAGCACCATGGCCCATGTCGAACGTCTCCTTTCTCCCCTCCCCCTCCCCCCCCCACTGCCATAGGTCTAATAGTGTCCTTGTCTGTATCTCTAGCCCATGTCCTGCGCCCCAGAGTCATTTCTTAATATCCGCTTTTTATCTTAAAGTTTTTCTTTTACTTAGAAAATCTTACTTGTATGCTTTTTTTGTCTACGTTTCTGTCTTTTTGTCATAATTGTCCATTGACCCATCACTCTCATCTCCCTTTCTTGCACCATCTTTTTTTTTTTAATCCTTTCTTATCAAATAAAAAGGGGGGGAGGGAGAGTATATAGACTGGCGACATGAGCCAATAATGCAGGTCGAAAAATTAGCAGAGTTTACAGAGGGCAAATTTTTTCCCAACTATAAGAATACCATAGTCTTCTCTGAGAATTCACAAGAGTAGAGCACAGATACTCAATAATAAAAAAAAAGTATACAAAAACAGAACATACACACCCAGATGCATTTTAACACATCGGCTAACAAACATCACTCTGCAATGCTTAGACAAACATACTTTTGTCAAAAAATCTGAATCTCTGCACACATACTCGTACACATACAAAAAAAAGGTCAAATAGTAAATAGGTATTTAGTATAGAATTGAAAATTATTGATAACTTAGAATGTGGACTATATAATAAAACATTGGGTGGCAAGTGAACTGTTTCAAAAAGAGGTCACTGGGCACAATAGGGTTAATTAAACAGACTGTGGCATCACGGCACTTTATAACAGAGAAGGGACAGACTATCTGGAACCACACAGACATACAGTACAGGAATACACGTGATAGTACAGGACTACACGTGATAGTACAGGAATACATGTGATAGTACAGGAATATACGTGATAGTACAAGAATATACGTGACAGTACAGGGATACACGTGATAGACCACTCATTTTACATGCGGAGGGCGGACGGTTACTGTAATGAGGCTCATGGCGCCATTTTAGTTTTGGACAAAACGGTGAAAGAAACACTCGCAGTGAGATTAAACACTCTGGAAACTTGCAGCAGTGAGCCCATTAAGCAATGACTGTGTCTACTGAACGCGAAACCAGAAGGAGACATTTTTGTTTTTACTTTTGCCCAGACAAAAATGGCCGCTGATACATGCAATCGTGTCCGTGTCACGATATCTGGTGGTAAAGCACTGCACATCACTCTAGATGTTTCAGACAGCTATTGTATAATGGAAAATCTGCTATCTACTGAAATCAGGCTGTGTACCAAAACTTGCTTGCTTCCCTTTCCCATACTTTGAGTGTGCGTGGAAATTGAAGGGCCGTAAGTCGCTTGTAAATTTAAAGGCAGTAAGTCGTGTGTAAACTTGAGAGTGGTAAGTCGTTCGTAAATTCAAGGGTGGGCAGTGGTTTGTAATTTCAAGAGTGGTTTGTCGTTTGTGAATTCAAGTGCGGTAAGTCGTTTGTAAATTCAAGGGTGGGCAGTGGTTTGTAATTTCAAGAGTGGTTGTCGTTTGTGAATTCAAGTGTGGTAAGTCGTTTGTAAATTCAAGGGTGGGCAGTGGTTTTTAATTTCAATAGTGGTCTGTCGTTTGTGAATTCAAGTGTAGTAAGTCATTTGTAAATTCAAGGGTGGGCAGTCGTTTGTAATTTCAATAGTGGTTTATCGTTTGTGAATTCAAGGGTGGGCAGTGGTTTGTAATTTCAATAGTGGTCTGTCGTTTGTAAATTCAAGGGTGGGCAGTGGTTTGTAATTTCAATGGTGGTCTGTCGTTTGTGAATTCAAGGGTGGGCAGTGGTTTGTAATTTCAAGAGTGGTTTGTCGCTTATGAATTCAGGTGTGGTAAGACGTTTGTAAATTCAAAGGTGGGCAGTGGTTTGTAATTTCAATAGTGGTCTGTCGTTTGTAAATTCAAGTGTGGTAAGTCGTTTGTAAATTCAAGGGTAGGCAGTCGTTTGTAATTTCAAGGGCGATCAGTCGTTTATGAATTCAAGGGTGGGCAGTGGTTTGTAATTTCAATAGTGGTCTGTCGTTTGTAAATTCAAGTGTGGTAAGTCGTTTGTAAATTCAAGGGTGGGCAGTCGTTTGTAATTTCAAGGGCGATCAGTCGTTTATGAATTCAAGGGTGGGCAGTGGTTTGTAATTCCAAGAGTGGTTTATCGTTTGTGAATTCAAGGGTGGGCAATGGTTTGTAATTTCAATAGTGGTCTGTCGTTTGTAAATTCAAGGGTGGGCAGTGGTTCGTAATTTCAATGGTGGTCTGTCGTTTGTGAATTCAAGGGTGGTAAGTCGTTTGTAATTTCAAGAGTGGTTTGTCGCTTGTGAATTCAAGTGTGGTAAGACGTTTGTAAATTCAAGGGTGGGCAGTGGTTTGTAATTTCAAGAGTGGTCTGTCGTTAGTAAATTCAAATGTGGTAAGTCGTTTGTAAATTCAAGGGTGGGCAGTCGTTTGTAATTTCAAGGGCGATCAGTCGTTTGTGAATTCAAGGGTGGGCAGTGGTTTGTAATTCCAAGAGTGGTTTATCGTTTGTGAATTCAAGGGTGGGCAATGGTTTGTAATTTCAATAGTGGTCTGTCGTTTGTAAATTCAAGGGTGGGCAGTGGTTTGTAATTTCAATGGTGGTCAGTCGTTTGCGACAGGTCACTTGTAAATTCAAGAACCGTAAATGTAGGCAATGCTGTTATGTTATAGAGAACAGATTCTATGTTTAATCATCATTTCACAGGATGAAATCTGCAACAAGAATTTCTCTGACTTGTGACTTTGTACAGCTAATAGTTCCCTTTGGTCAACACAAACTGGAAACAGAACAAAGTCTAGAGCAGAGAGGAAAAATAAACTTGTTTTTGTCTCCTGTAAAATTTCGTTTGAGTCTACGGTCGTTTTGTCCTTATGAGCGCAACTGTCAAAATTGCTGGAGTATTGGAAACATTAATAGTAGACTGCTTCTTAAAGTTTCTTATTATATCATTGCAACCGCAAAGCATGCGCTTTTCCTTCTTGCCTCAATAATCTCCGATCATAAATATTCAAAAGGAATTATTATTTTACCGACTGCTATATGATAATGTTTTGTACACGGGAATAATCATTGCTGTTCACACAAGGACAATTGTCCACGTAAAGACATTAAATGCTATCTTTGACCATAATACAGCAGAATTCTTTAGACTTTGTTCCTAGTCTTGCTGCCGATTCCAGCATGGTCCACGTGTATTTCACTACACGTTCAACCTTAACATATTGCAGGATCGTAGTGAGTAATCATTCCAGGCCAACTTCTAACATCACCGTTTACTGAACGAATTACAAGTGTGAGTTAGAGTGTAGGACAAACCATAAGGAGACCTTCGCGACAAATAACACTATGCTATAACAGTATGATGGGCCTTTCTCCTTCAAATACCAAGGATATTCTCCTTGTTATCCAGTAGTAAAGTAAAAGTGACAGAGCACTAATGGCTCGATGGCACTGCCAAAGAGAATTCACTGGATCCTGAGCCTCTCACTATCAGTGTTACATCCATTTACTTCCACAGAGATTGTTTTTGTTCACGCCCTGAGGAGAAGAGCAAGCACCGCCTTGGAGTGAACAATGGCTACAGATCTTCTTGACTCCCAACAAATGCCTAAACCGGCTGTTTTCGCCTCCATGTCATATGAACAGAGCCAAATAATTCATATTGTAAATTATGTTATTATTTGTAACCTACTCTGTATTTTGGGGATCACAACCAACGCTATAAACATCTCCATATTTGTGAAACAGGGCTTCAGTTACACAATGAATATCAATTTATTTAGTCTGTCAGTCACTGATCTCGCTTACTTACTAACCAGTCTGTTAAATAATATTGGGATGACCCCTCTTCTCCAGAAAGCACATACTACTGTTAAATGGCTAGAAGTCCCATATCTCACAGCCTGTGCTGGCTCCATGTGTTGCATCCGTATCAGCTGTTGGATAACAGTCTTCATCACAGCTGAGAGATGCCTGGGAATTGCTCTCCCTTTAAAAGTTAAACAAATCGTCACGCCGGGAAGAACCATCGTCGCTATTTGCCTGATGGCCATATGCAATATTTTACTGATTTGCACGGAATCCCTTAATTATAGCTTAGATTGGAAATTTTCACCCTCCTTAAACAAAACTGTCTTTGGCCTTGTCCGGGTCCAGTCTGACAGTGACAAAAATCTAACCTCCTATATTTTTGTGGTAGTGGCTGGATATCTGTCGTTCGGTAGCTTAATCGTGTTAACCATCATACTCATTGTCAAACTAAACCAGAAGTCAACCTGGCGCCGTGAAGCTGTTACGGATAAGGACCGTTCTCAATCCATAAACAAGCGAGATAAGAAAACTATAAAAATGGTTGTTCTCATAGCCTCTATTTTAATTGTATGCAATATCCCATCAACCATCATTGCTCTAATAATGGCGTTTACGCCAGGATTCGGCATACTCAGCCCCTATCAGTCTGAATATCTGTCCGTCTGGTCATTCGCATATATATTTCAGAGTATCAATGCAAGTGTGAACATCGTTCTTTATTACATTATGAGTACCAAATACAGACTAGCTTTCCAGGAAATGTTCCCAGTGTGTGGCAAATCAAAGGATCAAATCAAAGGATAAACCAGCGTTTTCTTACACCTCTAAGTTAATTAGTGAACCAAGTATAATCATGCCCATCGATTTCAGTTTAGCCCGAGGAACAAAGGGGAAAGCCTGAAAAAGCCCAATCCTTTCCCCAACCCCCCTTGAGATCCAGTGCCGAGATGTGAATCTCCCATTTTTATCAGGCACAAACACTGGCTAGTAAAATGATATACACGTGTTGTGTGGAGCACTGAAATCAACAAAAATCTTACTTTTTGCCTACACTTGTACCATTGTGGGTCCGTACATTTGCAAAGTAGTAACTGATAATTTTCGGTATTTTATGCATGGATGCAATATCTATGGATAGAGTAGTATTATTATGCATGTATGTTTGACACGTGTTTGCGAAATCGCCATGGAAAGCTTGTCTGCTTCTCAAGTGTTTCGGCCTGTCTGTCTGTCTGTATCTTGATATGTGACAGGCCATTATTTTCTCAGTGGGACTTGAACATTTGTGTGTGTGTGTATGTGTCGGTTAATGTGGACATGAAGATACCACTATTCAGAGAAGAAAAAGCATGCTAAATTAATTTCTTATCATATTATCTGATCAGTCCATATTAAAAAAGTCACGATAAATAAAAAGAGCAAAAGAGAAGAAGATTATTTTGTGCAGCCCTTAAGCAGCTACAAGTCAACCTGTACGTCATGCTCTCATAATCTTTTAGTATCTTTTGGCGTTTAAAATATATCAAAATCGAGTTGTCTTTCATGTAATACATTGCCAGAGGTTGGGTCTTTCCGGCGATATACCCAATGTGACAAATCTTTCATAATTGATAAATTGGGTCATTGTAATAATATAAAAGAGGCTTGAATAATTTTCTTCCATACCATTGGTTTAATAAAGTGAGTGTTTCATTAAAAGTCGTGTATAATGCATATCCCAGTTTTCTGTTGCTTTCATTGTTTTGTTATTGTTTCTTTTGAGTACTGTTATATGATTTTGTACTGGTCAATATTTGTGCAACATTCCTATTATCTTCCTGCAAAGTTGGACTTGTAGTTTTAGTTATTTTTCTGTCTTTTGGGGTTTTCTTTCTCTGCTTTATAAAGTAGTTGGCACTATAACTTTCCAGAAGGACAGGGGGTGAGGGGGCGTTTAAAAGGGCGAAGGGTGGGGTGAGGAACATGAACATTTCTCAGGATAACCTAGTTTGGTCCTGTATGGAAAACAACGGGCAATTAGCCATTCCTGAAACACAGCCCGCGGCGAAAAGAAAACTGTATCTTTGTGTTGCCCCTGCTGTAAGTGTGATATTATTGATCTATGTTTGTCTTGTAGCTCACCTCTGATTACTGACAGCTAACCGTATTTGAGGTTTTTCATGGTACTGGAACAGCCTCTCTACTTCGAATGTTCATATTAGTACCATGTCTTCGCCTATGAGTTGCAGATCTCCACACCAGTCCGTGTTGTCGCTGTCGTCGTTTTTCTCAAAAACCTGGTCCACACTCCGATTGCCAGACAGGAAAAACTTCCGGGCATATTCGTCGGAAACATCTAGAATTCCAGCAAATATTCTTTGATTATAATGTCTTGTCAGTGGTGCTCGGCGCCCATTCAGGTGACTGAAACTGGCCAGAATTTATTATTATAAAAGCTGAGCTACATGGAATTTAATATAAAGGACGGGCCAAAAGTAGGGTCACAGTTAACACTATCATTTATATCTAGAACTGTAACCTTACTTTTGGCCCACCCTGTATTTTCTCAAATTTTGACGTGAGGTTTAACACAAGGACGAAACAGATTGAATAGAACATATTTCAACACAGATCATATCTTAGCTTGAAATCATTATAATTCATAGTAAACAAATATACGGTGTCATTTATAATTTCAAGATGACTCGTAAATCTTGGTCCACTTCCTCGATTTATCTCAACAAATAACCATCTACACATTCATCGAACTCTTTTCTCCAAAGTACACAAAAAATACATTTATGTAATAATAGTTGAACAATGGGACAGTGAAAATTTGTTACACTGAACGGTTATTTCTTGTAAGCTCATGACAGTGGTCAAAATATTTAGATAATTAGTCCAACATACAATCGGACATTTTCAAAGGTGAAACATTCACATCCAGACATTCAGTCCACAGTTTAGTTTTACTTTCAACACTCATGAATTAGTGAAACTACATGCAAATATTGTGTAATTTTGTTGGTTGAAAGCTATAAATAATGAGAACAATCGTTTCTTTGCTAGAACCTACCATTATCAGTTTCTCTTTTTTTTGAAATTGGAAATGATTTGTTCAACTGCTCGTTATAGAATAAATCAATGCCAGAATGCCCTGTGCCGTTGTTTTTGTGTGTGTTCGCCGCTGCACTTGGCCCTGTAACTCGAGAGAGAACTTTGACATTTTGACACAGACAGACTTTGCCAACATAAAAATTACAGATTTCTTCATTAAAAATTTCTTCAAGTCCATGGAAGTTTCAAACTACGTAGGTCGTTGAGATTTGCACGTTTTACTGCACTATAATGACCCAAGTCCTGAGGTCTTGACCGCTTAATTTTATGCATTTCTGAGTTTCCCATTTCTGTATATCGTTGCTAACATTGACAGTACCAGATGCATACATAAAACATGTACATAATGCATCGGTATAACGATAGTTAGATATAACACGTGAGAAATTGTACCAGATGACAGAGATTCATCACCCACCATCTTTATATATATCATTTGTGAAAAGCCATTCTACAATAGCCATGAATTATGTAGTATACATACATCAGGTAATAATACACACAGGCTCAACAAATACAATATGATTTCAAATAATTATGTCTAAACAAGAATCATGCTTACTTATTCTAAACATAAGCATAATATTTAATGATGACAAAATGATGGATGGGAGAAAAAATGTATGGCAAAGTGACATATCAATGACCTATTTACAGATTTCACCCGATGGAACGTGGCACGGTTCAGCAAGTAGTGAACAGATAATACAATAATTGTGTAGATAACAAAATACCTTAAATTTATTCAGCCTGATACAGAAATTCCACGCAAATAACCCTTTTCTTATAAACCACTAATATTTTTTATCCCTTCAAGGAGTTCATTAACACGACTAACATTCGGCTGGCAAAGTCTAAAAATATTATAATCCAAAGGCAGGCTCCGCAATTCACTGATGGAAATTTTAGTTCATATACAATCGTTTCAATCCTGTGCATTAGACTCGATACTCAACGCAGTTGCGAACACTGGTCTCTATATCGACGTATATCGGTTGCTTGTATGTTTCTAATGTTCCATTTTTACATTCATCTGGTCCTCCTTCATGTTGGATACGTTCTGAAGACTCATCAGTCACTAATACTCAGAAATGTCGCTAACACAACTCCTGGAATCCCTCGTCAGTAAAGCTTTTTGGAATGCCCATTCATTGTCTGGAACGAGATTTGGCTTCCCGCTCGCCTTTCCCTGGATTCTTACTGCTGGCAAACATTTCATTGAATGTCAATCTATATTTGGTGCTCATGTTGTAGTATAGAAAGATGTTGACACTGGAGTTTAAATTCTGACACACATGAGCAAAAGACCACACGGCAATAAACTCTGTCTGATAAGGGGTCAAAGCGGCAAAACCAGGCTCAAATACCATGACAAGAGCCAGAACAGTGGTCAGTGCATTGCAAGCAATCATGATACTGGCTATTAGTACCACCATTTTCACCGTTTTCTGGTCACGTTTCGTTGTAGAGTCGGTGACTTCTTTGGCTGAAACGACTTCTCTACGCCAGGTGGATTTCTGATTCAGTTTCACGGCCAGTATGGTTGTAAACAGCATCAACCCTGCAAAGGATAAGTAACCTACGAGTACATTTAAAATCGCAGCCAGAGTTCTAAATCCATTTTGAACGGGGACTTCAACGAGTCCGTAAACTGTTCGATTTAAAAATGGGGAAAATTTGTAATCAAACTTATAAACTACTCCTTCGGGGCTGATGCATAGAATATTCGTGACGTAGATAATACATAGAATTGCAGTGGTTCTGTTTGGTGTAATGATTTGTTTCACTTTCAAAGGTAGAGCAATTCCCAAACATCTCTCGGCGGTGATGAAGACTGTAATCCATCCACTAATACGGATAAAGCACATGGTAGGAATGCTGGCCGTCAGATAAGGAATGTCTAACCATTTAATTGAAGGAAAGTCTTCCTGGAGAGCAGGAGTTTGACACACATCATACCAAACTTGTGCTATTAGATAGCATATGTCAGCGATAGACAAACTCAATAAGCTGATATTCATAGTGTACTGAAATCCGTGCTTCGCGAATATAATGATGTTGATAACATTTGAAACAATGCCAAAGATGCACAAAATGTTACAGATGATAACAAAGTTGATGAAAATAATTAATTTGCTCTGCTCATAGGACACATGGTGAAAAATTGATGGTTTCGGCATTTCTTTTTCATAGATCTGGTTGGTAGACATGATGGACACAGCAGTGCTTTTTGTTTTTCTTCCTTTGCCTTTGTTTTCTGGAGCTCCTGAAAGACAAGTCAGCACAATTATCAGACCTGTCTAAAGTCCTGAGATATGTATCTTATTTCTTTACTATTCTTTATGTTTATTTATGTTATATTAAATCAGACAAACATTCTTGTCACTCAAAAAACAACAACAACAACAACAACAGAGTGTCCCTACAGACGAAACAATTAAGATACCATTACGAAAAGAAAAAGAATGCACTTTCCAATCAGTCCAGCAGACTGTTTGACCTTCAAAAAGAATAAATTTGCAATCTCTAGACGCTATTCATGACAAGACATCTTCATATTTATCTCTTATATATTACGGATAGTTTACATGCCTGAAAGGGCCCTCCTATTTGATGACCACAGCGTTGAAGTCACAGATGTCAAATTTTATATTCTTTTCCTCAAAGGCCATTCAATATTATATTTCTTTTATTGGTGAGTTAGGAATACCTGATATACGAGAAGGAAGAGTATGGTAAAAAATCATGGCATTGGAAACCAACGAATATTACAGCTGCCTCCTCAAACTCACTTCAGTGTCTGAAATGGCTCTAATGGTTTGTTCCACCTGACGTCACACAACATACGCCGTTATCACGTTTTGAATTTTATTTCGTCATTGATGGCAAAGTTCCAAGGCATCACAGGCACAGGGCCAGATCGAAAGGATTAAAATTTATGTGTTGTTTTTTTAAGCAGATCAGGTTACTCACCCTATTGAGACAAAATCTAAATGCGGTCATGTTAAAAAAAAAATTATTTCATTTCTAAACCTGAACAGTTCTCGTAAATTCTGCTTTTCACATCTTTTGAACTGCAATCACATATTTCGTTCTTCAAAGAGTTTCAATTCATGTTTTGTCAGGATTTTCTTTTTTTTTTTAAATTAATCTCCACGTTTCTTCCTTTTGCAAAGGAATCAAAGTTTCTTAAACAGTGAAAACGTCATTTTTGCATGAAAATGTGTAAAATTTGACGTGAGGACATTAGTTATTTGTGTCTTTATTAGATAGTTTATTTCGCCAGGTGTCACATCGCTTCCATTTCTCCGAAATTTTATACATTTCACCTTCCCACACATTCTCATTTTAAGTGCTCATAATCTCCGCCTATGGATAGCTTGTACAAGCATGGGATGATGTATTGAATGAAACAAACCAGTTGAGAATCAAAGCAAACGGAACAACTTCAAATTTGTTCTACTGTTTTGTTATAGTAGAAATGTAGGTGCTGAATGTACACCCGGCTCTGCCAGATCATGCTAACAAATGTTTCAGACAAAATGTGGCTTGTTATATTTTGTTTTAAGTATTAGGGTTCTGACATTAAAAAGTGCAGGTGATGATATTTCCATTCTTGTGTCAAGAGAGCTAATTTCACAGAAATGTTAACGCTGTACATTACCGTATTCTTTCAGCCAACGCTTATCAACAGTGCTGAACTGAAATTAAAACAATACGGATTTCTTAAATTGTTAATGATAGAAAATGGGCAGTGTAGTTAGTTCGCTTCTTTTGTGTCATAATTAAATAGTTCTCTTCAGAAATGTTAACCACAGTCTCATGCTCTATATAGTGCCATAGAAATTACAAAGAAATCAATATACTATCATGACTTCAAGCTGGAAAAAACTAATTTGCCAATAGTAGTCAAAGTTCTCCTTCATTCTACGAAATTTCGTTTGGTTCAGTGGATATGCTGGAAGTTTAAATTTTCCTCAAAATACGCGACAGGATAATCCTTGACTGCAGTCCTTACTGAATTGTTGTTTTTTTTCCTGCATTTTAAATCCCTGGTTAGAAAATAAGATCCTTCGTTATTATATTGTAGAGATGGACACGTACAGTTGCTACCTGAGCCAAATCACAGAGCAAGTGAAAGGGTTGTTTTTGAACATACCAGTACGGAAGGCCTTGAAAATGAGAATGATAAAAACCAGAAACAAACGGTAAAGCTAACATGAAACCAGACTAGATACATCACTCATACTTCCATAATCAGAGTGAGTAAAAAAAAAAGTTCGATATAAATAGACATCAGACTGAGCACCGCGTGGTTGCTATCACAACTCAGTTGTTGTTTCTATATAATTTTTCAGGACAAGCAAAAAAACTGAACTACTTCCTTTATCAGACTCAATACTCACGATACAGAGTGACATGAGTTTTCAGTACCCCCAACTTACAACACAGTTTGTGGCGTGCCAAGGGCGACAAAAACGCCAAAAATTTTTAAAGGAAAACTTCGAGTCACGATAGTTTACAATGCTGCCCTAGATACGGGAGTATTGAAATCACCCACATGTCTGAAGTTTGCTGGACATAATATTAATAAATCCAAAATGTGAGTTTAGTTATAAACATGAAAGGAAATGTTTGTACTCACAATGGACCAAGCCACAAAATTAAATAGGGTAATATCAGTGTGTATGTGTATTCGTTTGGTTGATACTGATGTATCAACACTTCTCTCGAGCACTTTTATAACCCACTAAAGTCATACATTCCTTGCAGCTGGTACAATGTTTGCCTATGTTGGTTTATATTTTGACAACAAATTGTCCCTAGAATCAGCAGCCAATGACAACAGTGATTGTACAATAACTGTATGAATCCACATACACAAAATAATGTCCCTGTGGAGCTTGGCCTTTCAGTGCTTATTCGTTTTCACCCAACTGTGTTTCCTTTATGCCGAATACAGTTCTGGGCTATCACTTATTCCTAGTTTTATTGTTATATTTACAATTTTTAATTTCCAACAGATTATTGTTATGCACCGTGGGTTTGGAAATGTAGAAATCACTTTGGATTTCTTTGATTAAATATTATTTACCGATGTTTTTTGTCCTAAAAATATTCTATTTCGTTCGTTAATCTGTAGAATGATTTAGCAATCATGCGATCAGGTTATAATTATAATATTCATTTTTTGATATCACTCCGATGTGAATATAGCAAATGTAATTTACAAAGTGAAAATGATTTGATTTGCATGGCAATTGCAGGACAATTTTCTCCATAAAATGTGCATATTTGCATGTGGTCACGTGATTGCTCGATGGGGATTTTTTAGAAAACACTGGAATAAAAATGTGGCATAATGTGGTCGATCTCGAGCATTCCAGACACATTCTGACAGCACGTGCCAAATCTGCCACAGTTAATGCAGGACGTGTGAAGTGCTCTTGTCTACCCAACTTCCCACACTCAAACATTTTCTGATTGCTAAAAGAAAAAAACAGAATTTGTGACCTGGTCAAACGTCAATAATAGTTTCAAAATTAAATCCATTGTGATGTAAGGTTTGTCACAAAGTTTAAATTAAAAATGAGAAACAAAAACAAACAGAAAAACGACAAACAGTCAAATATTTTTTTTTAAAGCAAACAAACAAGGAACACAGAAGAGTGACACGTGGGGAAAGAGGCATTGTAATCACCTCATGTCATCTTCAGAGATAAATTTTGTTTTCCAGTTTATTGGCTAAATTATCCTTGTTACCCGGTGTCCAAAACCAAACTGATCTATGTGTTAACTTCCTGAATCGTTGTGCAAAGTTTAAGAGAGCGACTGACCTGTTATAGCTAAGCGCATTAGTTTACCCAAGGCTTAATAATTGTGTAATCGAGAAAATAACCAAGTTCTGTTTTTCTGATGTGACATTTTAAATTCCGTCACCACTTAAAGTTCAACAGGGTAATTCCTCCTTCAATTCACTGAGACTTCTTGAATTCAGACAAACATGTACTTCCTTATTCGGGATTTTGTCCACAATAATGAATTCACTAATGAGACAGTATTGGTTTGGAATTGCTTTTGAATTCACCCTTTTTTTTTTTTTTTGATATGCTGCTGAGGAAATGACAAGAAAATCTATGTCAGTATCAGTTTAAGAAATTATTATAATTTCAAATATAAATTTAATGGCGGTTGCCCTGGATAAGTTATTTGCTAATGTTATTGTTGTTCATTGTTAGCAGGCGAAGACGTTCACAGCTTCATTATCCTTGACGTCTGGGCGTGTGTGTGTGTGTGTGTGTGTGTATGTGTGTGTGTGAGCGAAAATGGGCGATTAGACCAATCCCTGCTATGAATTGTCCGTTACAGTGACGGCACAGACACGCTAGAGACTGAGTGGGATGAAAGGTGGTGCTAGCGGTGCCTGTCCACTGCTGCCTCTTCTGAGCAGCAACATTCATACGTATTTTTGACAGGTAGAACTCCAGTAAAGTCTGCATGCATGGTCAGGGCAGAGTTTCATTTTTAGATATGGCTACCAAGATCTGTCAGTATAATGATTTTCTGCCCGAGCTTTGTCCAAATTCTGTCTAAATTTCACATATTATGAGAAAGTGTCTGTCAATCTATCGAATTGTGACAATGTTCTCTGTATGTCACATTTATAAAAGGTCTTTTTAGAAATCAAATTATGGAATATTTATAAACACATGTAGTTTGTTATTCCAGGCTGGTCAGGCTTTACTTGGATTGATTTTATATTATGTATGAATTAGGAAGAGATTGAAATGTTAGTTGTTGTTTTTTTTTTTTATATATTATTGTATGGTTATCAAGTATTTCTGCTTAAACTTTATTAGTGACTGTACACAACGGTAGGTTTTAGCTTGATGATATTGCTAAAAATGAGTTCATGTCATAACCCAATGCGGCATTTTGTGTTCGTTATTAAGTGGTAAAATTGTCTGTCAAAAAAAAAAAACCCAAAAAACTGAACAATGTTTTATCTCTCTTGTTCCTTTTTCATACTATTTGCTGACTAGAAATGTTGTGAATAAAAAACTAATATCCTTTGGTTGTTCTCCACCAAGCTGGGGTTGTGGAAGATGGAGGAGAATCGTTGGGAGTATATTTATTTTCTAATTCTGTCTGATTTCTCAGTAAAAGAGACATAAACACTGATATGATCTCTTGCGGCGTACGCCCTCAGCTTGGCAAAGATCAGCACTGACAATTTCAAGATCTGAGAAATATTTCACATCACGTGTCCCTGACTAGACTATGAATCGTAATATTTGCATTGGCGCGGATTTTTTTTATTATTTTTTTTTAGCAACCGGACCTGCCATGTCTGCCCGGAAAGTTTCGTAGACCTGCGATGCTCTATGGCGCCCAGACATTTGCAAGAAAGAACTGCCAGGCCTTCAATACTGCAATGAGAGTCACAACATTTCCAAACAAGAAAGCTACAACGCTGTTTGGATAAAACACAGGATCATAAATATATTTGTCTCCCTTCAGCGGCCCTCCTAATCCCACTTTTTTTTTTTATACTTTTTTTTTTTTGTGGAGGGAAAAAGGATTAAGACAGTGGAGCGGAAAAGCCTCTCGAGACAAGAGAAGCAGGGTTCAGATGACGTATGGAATGGGTGATCTGCTTTTGTCTCTAACAAGTATTGAAAACTGACCCCGCAGCAGCGGCTTGTCAACCATATTAAAGCCACTGACTCGTTCATCGGTACAAGCACAGGGGTTCAATTAGCAGGAATGGCTACTTGCTGATGCATCTGATAATAAGCAAAAAGAAAAAGTTGTATGTAGCGAAGCCCCGCGTGAGAAATAATACCCAAACGATACAATGTTTCCATAGATTGGCAGACGGACGTGCTTTTGTTGTGCTGCTAACCAAGCAAGAACTTGCAGAATAAGTACACATATTGTCCTGTTTCGCTTCGATTCTGTACATTTCCTGTTGAAATAATTTATTGTTCGATTGTTTTCTCTGTTCCAATTTTCTTTTTTTCTGGTTTTTTGTTGTTGTTTTTCGTGACCAAGGCGAAAGCCGAAAATTTAACAATTTTCTGTCTTCTCTTTAGTTTGCTTTGTATCGTTTGGGTATTACAGTATTTCTCACGCGGGGCTTCGCTACATACAACTTTTTCTTTTTGCCCAATTTTGTCATCGCTTATAGCCCTGCTGCGACCCCACAGTTTTTCTGTGGTTTTTATAATATTTCATGATAATAAGCAGTAACGGCAGGTGCAGTAAAGCTTTTCAAACACCAAGGATCATGATTTATGTGTAGTCCATACATTGTTTTGTTTGCATGTTAAGGTCGGGGTAAGATCGAGGTTTTCGGGGGTTAGAGAAAGGGAGGGCGATGAAAGAAACTTTGGGGCCTAAAGGGAGACGGGGAGGGAGGGGACCGATTGCTTGAACAAGTCTGAGAACCGCTGCCCTAGAGAAACAAAGATCTTCACATACACCACTCCCACCCCCACCCCCCCCCCACCCCACACCCCCACCCACCCCACCTCCCACCCGCAGAGATACCGGAATTTCCGACCAGGCTGGCGGCACAGTGAATCTAGTCTATTTTGACAAGATTTTGCGAATTCGGTGGTGTCAACGTTCGAGGTGAGTAAGGTCTTGGGGATAATAGCGCATTCGTCTAATCGAAAGGCCACTCACACTCGTCCAGGCACAATCATAATAATTAATAACACACTCGAATATATATATCAGGCCTGAAGGGCTATACTACTTTATTACTACGGATACAATAGGTATGATTGCAGATACAATAAATATGGTTGCAGATACAATAGATAGGATCGCAGAATACAATAAATATGGTTGCAGATACAATAGATAGGATTGCAGAATACAATAAATATGGTTGCAGATACAATAGATAGGATTGCAGATACAATAAATAGGACTGTCTTAATTAGTGGCTACATCAAAGCCCCGTTGTGGGAACTCCAGCTTGTCGCTGAACTTATTAACTGTAATTCAAAAGTTCTAATCTCACATGGGATACAACTAAGGCATTCAATATAACATGAGATACAATATCTACGTACTACGTCTACAAAAGATTATTTTTCTATGACTGACTTCAATACTTCTTTCTTTCCACACACACTATCATTCTACACTGTATTAATCCTGTCTCTATTGTGAAGATTGCCAGGTGGCTTTCCTACTACTCAGCTTCGTCTCTTGATGACGACACGGTCACTCCACTTCGACTTCACTTGTGTCTATTCTGTCTGTGCTCGACTCCTATTGTCAGGCCCTAGAGCTCGAGCCGAGAGGAACCTCACTGGATCGAATGATTTCCACAGCCGTTCTCTGCTTAAACAATGGCGACTTAAGCTTATATATATCTCCAGCCAAACCCCGTGAAAGTTTCTTGTCTCACCTTCCGAAATCATGCCGGGTTCACGTGCCCCGTGCACTGCTTGCAAAGGAAAAGAGGCCGGTCGCAAAACACCTGGCGCCGGGACTTGGAGGCAGACAGCAAGAAGATGGGCCGCACCTGGTGACAGCTGGAACGACTGACCCAGGACCGGGATGCCTGGAGAGCTCTTGTTTCCGGCCTATGTCCCAGGAGGGATCACAGGCGAAAATGAAGTGAAATGATACCAGGTCTCTCTTTGCCAGCAGACGCAAGACAGTTTTGACTCTCCCCAACTAGTGAGACGTGAGACAGATTTGTTTAGTTGTCGCCGGTGCGCAAGGTCCCAGTTAGCTCCCTTAATCTAGTCTACATCTCGCATTAAAACCGAGACAAGACGCACTTGACTCAGCGTGTCATCCGTCTTGGTTAAGAAAACCTGGGCTAAAGGGCACATTATGTAATGTGTTTATTGCTAATAGTCATGGCAAGGACGTGAATAGTTGGTTGTATTTTTCTATTATTCCAGGGTGTAAATAATAATTTGTACAAATTTTCAAGTCGATCTCTGTTTCTGATGCCCCTTATGTAATTAATTTGACTGAAATGTATTTACAAATGAAAGCGTTTGCCTTCCTCGCCTCGCTTCTACTGGTCACTAATTTGGTTCAGACCTCTACTGCCGATGGTTACGAGGACTGTCTCAATGCGTGCAAATTAGAGTGTGCCAAGGAAACTGTTTTACTGACCTATTACATCTCTCTAGGGTAGTGTGACATTCAGTGTCAAACAACAGGATAATGGGTGATATGAAAACTATGTGACACTTTGGTCGTATAAACGTGCGAGTGAATGAACTGGACCACACTAGACTACCCGTGTACTTTGGTACTTGGCCGACCGATTAATTAAGTCTGTGGCATGTTAAAAAGTTAAGAATCGGCCAACTCGCCCGTAAATACAGTACAGACAATGCAACAACGCGCATATACCCAACTAATGGTCCAATTTGTGTGTCAGGATACAGCTACTTCTGTTGAAACTGTTGCATCATATTTCTACCATTCACCATCATGGTTACCAGGAAAGACGTGACTGAAAAACAGATTACCTGTCCTGAGCCTACCCAGTTCCGTGCAATGAAATATTAAAAGGTAATTCAGACGGCGATCTCAGAAAAGAAAGTTTGAAATGAAGCATGACATGTTCATTGATCAAATAGAGGGGTGCCTGCGCAAAAACCGTCTGGCCAGTTTTGTAAATTTTGCAGGAGAGCGATTTGAAAGTTTGACATGAAGTATCAAATGTCTGTTACGACCTTTAAATCCTCATCAATAATTAGGCCAATTAATTCGATATTGGAATTCGCATTATGTCAAAATGTAAAGTCAAAATTGGGTAAAAAGAAAAGGATGGAGGTAAAGAAGCAAGAACTGGCAGCTAAGTCAACTGTTTCACTTCCTTCCTGTTCAACTCTTTTATTGTTCGTTTTTTTTCACTTGACAAAGGCGAAAGACGAAAATTTTTTGTGTATTTTCTGTCTTCTCTTTAGTTTGCTTTGTATTGTTTGGGTTTTATTTCTCACGTGGGGCTTTGCAACATACAACCTTTTCTTTTTGTCCAATTTTGACTTTGCTTATAGCCCTGCTGCGACTCTGTGGTTTTTATGATATGTCAAAATGTAGTAGTTACAGAGGCAAAATAGAATATGCAGAAAAAAAACAAACAAATTCTAAAATGTTCGCGTTACGGTGTTTGCACAGGTACCCATCGATATGGTTTTTCGGAGTTTAGGATGCACTCAGTGTTGTCTCAGTTGTTTTCCTTTCTTCAGGCTAAGGTAGAGAGCAGAAAGTTATGCAGTGGTACAGAAGCCCATCACTGAAATGACCCTATGTCGTACTTGAACATTTTCGAACTACGGTAATTGGTTAATGTCCGGAAAACGCAGTTGCCTACCATGAGCGAGGTTGTTCATGGTCAGCCAACTATTCCAGTTGCTGTCTCATCCGCTGGTAGGCGCCCAGGGTTAATCCCATTAATAAAGGACAAGCCCATGTAGGCAAATGCTACAGGTACCATTGCGTTGAGTGATCGAGTTCATGTGCGTTTCATCAACTGTTTCTCGAGCGTTTATGCCACTGATGTGCTACAGCTCTGAGTGTACGTTTATTTGGGTTTATGCTCTTTCTGTTAATACATGTATATTGATTGCGACAGCGTTCGCGCGAAGACGCACGGGTTGGCATTGCAAGCTTTGAGAAACTAGTCCGGTGGACGCACGCTAAAAAAAAATGCACTAAACTCATAAGAATTCCGAGACAAAACAGCGTTTCATTTATCATAAAAGTTGACAGGGTCTTCGGAGGACATGAAAATCCATTAACCTGTCCACTTATCTACATATCCACTGCATCCATTCACCTGACCATTTATCTACATAATATCCACTTCATCCATTTGACAATCCACCTTATTCTACTAGCATGGGCACTCCAGTGCTGCTCTGGATAAACCTGTCACTGAATCATGAGTTTACAAATTTACTTCAGATCTTCCGAACCGCGCCCGTTTCTATGGGTATACGTTAGTAGTTTTAAACTGCTAGTGCGATAAAGTATTATCACATGTACTCCCATCTCTGGAGTCTGTGAACTTCTATTTATAAGCTTTTAGACACGGTGTGGGCATTAAACGGCTCGTTAACTGAATGCAGTTTTTAACGAAAAAATAAAAACGACAGGAGAAATGGGAATATTAGGTGGTTAGGTAAAACAACATTTTAAAAAAAGGAAAAAACGCGGCATATAAACCAACTTTGAAAATTGTCATCGCTAGCCGGGGTCCAACTAGTACATCCACAATTGTATTTGCCCATCGCAAACTACATTATTTTTCATGGACTTCGGTGGAAACCACGGGTTTCTAGGTTTTGTAGCTATCTCAGAATTTAACAATCTGGAACTCGCATATTATAATATCCATCTACCTGTCCACTTCATCATTTTCCAACAATCTCCATTTCTTCTTTCTGTACACCCAATCATCTATAATCTTCATACAAATTTCTTCTATCTATCCACCTCATCATCATCCAACTAAATCCATTTATTCTATCCATCCACCTAATCATCTATAATTCTCATATCCATTCCTTCTATCTATCCATCTGATACACCAATATATACTTCATACCCATTTCTTCTATCTATCCAAATAATTATCTATGATCCTCATATCCATCTCTTCTGTCCATGTACCTTCCACCTAATCATCCATATTATGTCCAACTTTCCACACCTCAATTCTCATTCATCTACATGTACCTGTCCTTCTGTCCATTTCAATCAAACAGACCATGAGGCATCCAACAACATTCAGGTTCTAGGACTCAAGTCTCGTCACTCAGGCGCGGAGGTACGCTTTGAAACTGAGCAAAGTTTAATTGTCCAGCTCGGCACTATCACTCCCCTTGCCATCAATGTCCAACACTGCATTAGATAATTCCACAGGCGTGAACATTTTTTCTTTTTCCTAAATTCTTTTTCTTTTCTTTTTTTTTTTCCTTCACTGCGAATCCAGATATTGCGTATCACCCCTGTCTTGTGCTTCGAGGACCCACGTGGCGCCTTCAGCTTGGTAACTAACCTAATGCGTCACTTCCAGCCTCCACACATTGGAAGACGTGCTTCTGTGCTGCTGTCCAATCAAGAACTTGCAGTTAAGTAGATTAAAAATATTCTATTTAGATTCTAAACATTTCCTGTTCAATTTTTTGTGTGTGTGTGTCGATTGTTTTATCTGTTCAATTTTTTGTGTGTGTGTGTGTCGATTGTTTTATCTGTTCAATTTTGTGTGTGTGTGTGTGTCGATTGTTTTATCTGTTCAATTTTCCTTTTTTTTTTTTTGTTGCTGTGTTTTCGTTGTTCTATTTCCTTGGAAAAGGCTTTTTGCCGACATATCGGCCATTCTCTATCTTCTCTTTTAGTTTGCGTTTCATTGTATCGTTTAGGTACGATTTCTCACTCGAGGTTTTACTACATACAACTTTTTCTTTTTGCCAGATTTTGACTTAGCCATCAACACGTTCACCTTATCATAGAAGTCTATTTATCCCGAAAGTCATTTCTTCATTTACACTGTGATGTTTCCACTCTCACGCTGACACTCTGCGCTTAGTCCTATCTCAATAGTCAGGATGGATGCCTGGATGATCAATTGCTTTTGGCTAAACTTTGCTATTACATTAATGGATAAATTTCACGCACTCTTCCTCTCACTAACTTTCTTCTGACACCAGCCGTGATAGGCACGGCACAAACACACTAAGTAATCGACTAACTCACTCCTATAAGTTATAACAAACGATATCTGTATTGCTTAACTATACAATAATTATTAATTCATTCAATAATAATAGGAACATAGGTCATACAATTTCACGTGAATTTCGATGGAATGAAATCAAGGCAAATCAGTACATGATAATTAAAAGGCTTCGTCATATTCAATTTCTAGCTCATTTTATAAAACACATGGGTACATTCAGCATAAGGAAACCTCTCCTTTAGGGGTGTATGGCGCTATCTGGGAGCTGGTTCTTCCTCTCTACTCTGGCTTGACTGCGCAGTTAGATCAACAGGTATCGGCAGGTACCAATAGGTCGGGAAGCCAAGAAGCCACGATGTCGTTAATCAAAGTACAAGAAGTTGAGAAGCCAAGAAGGTGTTGTTCTTCCTCCTCTGTAGAAAAACAATCGCAACTTCCTAATCTACTGCTGGAAGGCATGACTCCCATACTTACTCCATGACGGATATTCACCATTAATACTTTTAACCGCTGACGCTGTTACAAGTCAGGCTGCAGCTCCCATACTCCATAGGCTCCCATATAGGCAATAGAATAAACGATCAATACAGTTTTAATGATATTTACACGTTCCCCACGAAGAATAACGCTCTCTCTAACAGACTCGATCTTATAAGGTTTCGTAACATATATGTAACGGCGTTTCCGTGACTCTCCCAGAGGCAGTAGTTATACCAAAGTAAACCCACTAGATTTAGGTTCTACGATCATGAACATTAAGTAAAATACACATATATCGTACAATTAACTTACCACTCAGCAACAGCTCAAATGCCGACAAGATACCAAAGATACCAAGCTCTGACAAAGGATGTTTGCGGGTTCCCTGACCCTCCCCACTCACAAGACTAGTACGAAGTTCCAGTTGCAGTTGTAGTCTCCTCTTCGGCACGAAGCTGGTGAGTGCTCTCAGTGGTCTGAAGTTGGAAGGAGCGTTCGAGGATTTATACCCAGTCAGGTAGCGTCCCAAGACGCTCACCGAGTGTACATTAGTTATCCTAATAGCCACCCCCGTCGACTCCACGTCAAATACTATTGAAGCATCTCTGGTCCCCAAGCAATTCCCAGGTGATCTGATCGTCAAGTACGGCGGTCAAGTAAACACTACCCTTTTCGGGTGTCAACGCGCTTTCCGTTGCATCCCTTACTTTCCCCCTCTGGCCTACAATAACTCTGTCTCCCCGCCGTCAACTATCTTCCCACGCTAGTTATACCTTGCCAATCTGTCACCCTGTTACATACATTTACCTCTCTACCTCATCATCCATCTATCTCCAAATCCATTTCTTCTATCCATCTACCTGTCCACCACATCATCCATATCCATTTGTCTCCATATATATCCAATTCATCCACCCATCTTACATTCACAACATATTTTTTGCCATTAGTCAACTAAGGGAACAGGTGGCAGAAAGACAAACTCAAGGCTTTTATTATTTTAATTCGGTGAATAAAGGAGATACTGAAAAACATTTGTATAGATTTCACTGATGGAAAATATTGATATATATTATATAGATTTTCATGATTTGGGGGAAAAAAATACCTATTATCAGATTTTAATGAATTACTTAACAAAGAAAAGATGTCTCAGCAGCGTCTGGCACATTCTAATTTCTACGGCAATTTACTGTATTTGGGTTGTAAATCCTCAAGGTAGAGCTTTGCCAAATACAACGGGTTTTTTTTTGGGGGGGGGGGGGGGCACAAACCACAGTATTTTCAGCGCACTGCAAAAATACTTTTTTGCTGAAAAACTGAAAAGTTAGTTCAAGTGGGATTGGCTTGAGGCAACAGACACCTATGGGGATTTCTTTGAGACTGTGTCAGAAAGCTAAAGGAGTCCGGATTTACTTGGCACACAGTTTGTCAGGTGTTCCGAGTGCACATCCAAAGTGGGAAATATTTGCTACGGTAAGTTTGTAGAATTATATGTAAAGACATTGCAAGAATGTATCTAATGTATTTGGATCGAGTACAAGAACTGCACTTTCTCATGCACGGCAAGGGTGTACCCTCATCAACTTGTCTCCCTTTGAAAACAACACACACACACACAAATTTCAAGCAAAATATTGTAACAACATTATTTAAAGTGCTTGGTATTATACATATATATATATATATATATATCATCGTCATCATCATCATCATCATCGGTTGCCCTGCCTGGAACAAACATTGGCGGTCATGACTCTCCACTCGGATCTGTCATCAGGCAACCCCAAGAAGGAGTTGTTGTTGTAACGTTTATTTGTTGTCCATGCATTCGGACCTTCAGCGAAAGTTTTTCTCTGTCTACCCCTGCTTCTCCTGCCTTCGAGTTTCCCCGTGACTGCTAGATGTTCGAGGCTCCCGAGGCGACAGATGTGTCCTAGAAAGTTCAGTTGCCTTTGTCTTATTGTTTTGAATAATGGTCTTTTCAGATTAGGGTCTCTCAAGACTGTCTCATTTCATTTTTTCTCCATCCATGATATTCTCAATATTTTTCTAATTAATCACATCTCTGCTGCTTCTAGTTTCCTCTCTATTTCTCTGTTTATTGTCCAACATTCACATCCTTATAAAAGCACTGACCATTCATATATTTTTTTGACTCTGATTTTAGTGGTCGTTGATTGATTTCTGTTCATTAATATCGGTTTCATTTTTTGGAATGAATCTTTGATCATTATTATTCTTTTCCTTATTTCCCGTATTCTCCTATCATCTGATGTTATCATAGCCTAGATATTTGAATGTTGTTACTTGTTTGATTTGCTCTCCTTTGCTGATCAGTTTACATTTCGGGTTGATTGTTGAGGGGTTTTTTTTTTTGGTGTTTTTTGAGACTACCATACATTTGATCTTTTTCACGTTGAGAGACAGTCCCGTTTTTTACACTTTCCATAACTACTGTGTCCAAAAGTCTCCAAAGTTGTTGTTCCGATTCTGCCATTAAAACTGTGTCATCTGCATATCTAAGGTTGTTAAAACTTTCTCCATTTACTTTAACTACTTTGAGGCGGGGGATGTCTTCTCTTTGCCTATATATATAGGTAGAATGCGCATGACGTCACAGAGTTTTTGTTTTGTACTTCCGCCCAACAAGATGGCCGGTGGATCAGCTGATGAGTGTAACTTCGAGATGTGTCTAAGCAGTTAAAATGCCTGCTGGTTGCATTGCAGTTGACTGTTGTGACAGGGGTGGAAAGGATGTATCCAAACTGGTCCGATTCCCTACCATCCGTGTAAACAAGTGAAAGAATGGCCGAACGTCTCCCATGTGCGTGTACACACGTGTCATTGTTTACAGTAGTGAACTCGCCGCCGATTAGTTTGCGACGCCTTAAGTGGGTCAGGACAGACAAGATGGTGGATATGCGCATTCTACCTATATATTCTTTTTCCCTCTTCAGCAAAGTCCATCGCTAAACCTGCGCATAACAAATGATGATGAAATGCACTTTTTATTTCAGCAATGAAAATTACATCAACATGTCAAAATCACAAAAAGTTTCGTACAAGAATCCAATATTTGTTGTTGTTTTTTTTTGTCTATCACAATATTCTTGTTTCAAGTTAATGTTCTGTGTTCACACATCAAAACTGAAGACCATATACTGATATACTGAAAACCATGATTTTCTTTGTCCTCAAATATAGCAGTAAATACTTAAATGTCCCTCTGATGAGTGTTTCTTGCGCACATATCTCATGAAATTAGTGACAGTCTTTCCAACTAGTGTTGTTAACATTTTCTGACAACGTCTTTTACTCTTTACTAATAGAGAGCAGTATGTGTTGGTATGACCAGAATTATCTTGCCCAATTCATTTCTGGCAGATTATGTTTCAATCGGTCAATGGAAGTATGTCTAGATTTTTCATCTACTTTGCATTAGATGAAGGAAAAACTCAAAAGGCAGCATTTCACATCACACTCAATGCTAAGATGGTTCCGTAGGAAAAAACATCACTAATTTACCCAGGACGAAGGGCCAGTACCTGATGTTGAAAACACGCACAGATGTGTGATATCAAATTCCCAATACATATATAAACAAAAGTCTATATGATTTTAAAATCATCAACATCATCGGTATGTACAAGGACGAGCATTAAAATGTTACAAGTATGTACAGCAAATGAAGTGTGTACAGCAAATGAAGTGTGTACAGAAATGAAGTGTGTACAGCAAATGAAGTGTGTACAGAAATGAAGTATGTACAGCAAATGAAGTGTGTACAGCAAATGAAGTGTGTACAGCAAATGAAGTGTGTACAGCAAATGAAGTGTGTACAGAAATGAAGTGTGTACAGCAAATGAAGTGTGTACAGCAAATGAAGTATGTACAGCAAATGAAGTGTGTACAGCAAATGAAGTGTGTACAGCAAATGAAGTGTGTACAGCAAATGAAGTGTGTACAGCAAATGAAGTGTGTACAGCAAATGAAGTGTGTACAGCAAATGAAGTTAGCTGGAATGTTTTTTGTTTTGTGTTGTTTGTTTTAAAATTTATATCATTTTCATTATTTATATTTTTTTCTTTTTGTTTTAAAGAACACACATACGAAAAACATGGAGGAGGACAACGATGAGACGATAGAGAAAAAAGGACAGGACAGAAGGAGAATCTACCAGTGGCACCCGCCAAGCTCCCAAGTGATACTGGACAAAACTCAGGCGTATTTACATGTTCAATGTGCGTACATGTACAATAGCAATGCTGATCGTGTACAGATAATCTACTCATTATTATGAATGGCACTGACTGTCGGTACTATAAGAAGTGTTGCATTAGAAAAGTTAAAAAAAAATGTCATCAATTAAACTCAAGTGGTCTAAATTAATTTGTGCAGTCTTCTTTATAATGACGTCCCACTGCTTACTGGGCGTCTTCTAAGACCCGAGTTAGAAAGTATACGCCAAGCTGTACCGTGGCGCCTTGGGGGAAATGACAAATGTTCATTGAGAGGCACAGTTTACACTGGTGGCAAATGGACAGAAAGGCAAGGACACGGGTGTTGGATCACGCCGCCTTATGACGTCACACACCCCTGTCAAGACGGCTTGAACAGAAATGATCATTTCCCGCGTTTATACTCAAGTCTCCTCTCCGTAAACACACTGTACTTGTACTGCGTAAGACTACTTCTTTATCATGTTTAAGCAAGTTTAAAGCTCCGTTTAAGCAAGTTCCCCAATATAAATAAAGGTATTTGGAATGTTACATACAGCTCTACAGCTTCAAATCATATCTCTGCACTCCAATATTGCGGCTTCCACCATAGATCCATGCAGGCATAATGAATCGGATCTACTTTAGACCGCTCTGATCTGAATTTTAAAAGAAAATGAATGCGTGGCTCAATTTCATTAACACAACTCCACATTCTGTGAATGGAGGATAAAGAGATATGAATTTGAGAATTGAGCTTATGAACTATGATTCAGGGTTTAATGCATAGTGTACATAACAGACGTCATCATAGCGCTATTTCCACTTACATGATGTGACAGTAGGCAGGGAACACAATGATCTTCCCTGCCTTTCACAGTTCAGGATGGATACCAGAGAGAAAACATCACGTTTGAAGTGTATAACTGTTTTAAAAATGTGTATGATTCGAATTAAAGACAGTGAGCAGTTGAGCATCTTATACTCTTGAATGCTGCATGCATATGAACTCTCTATATCTGATTTTTCAAGGAGCGATTTACCTTTTCTTTTGATAACATGAAGAAAAGGAGTTGTTACACAGGAATGATATGTCGATCATTTTTTCTTGTCCATTCATAACCATGTATTCCAGAAGGATTAAAGGACAATCTGACAATATTCTCCGTCTTTGTTGTTTTCCCTCATGTGACAGGACGCGAGGCCGCTCAGAACTCTGCTCTAAAGGCAATCTCGCTATAAGTAGAAGCGAGGACTTTGTATGAAGGGAGTAATAATGCAGTACGAGATTTTTTAAAAAATTAGAAAAAACAAGACAGTGAAGAAGAAGAAAAAACGACAGTGAAACAAAACAAATGTCAAGAGTCAAGAAACATCCCCAGAGAAAGAGAAGGCAAAACCTTAATGCTTGCACACATAAAATGTGACTAACAGCTCAGATCACATTAAAACTTAAGAGACGTATCAAGACAACAAATTCAATGTTTAAAACAACTTTCTGCGAAGAAAAAAAAAAGAATTTGAAATATCAATTTTATATCTGTAGTCTCAGCTACCCAAGCGGACTCTCCCAACTCAAAATACAAGAAAATGACTGACGCTGCCCATAAAATGTCTGTTCTCCAAACACTTTGAGTCCACTTCATGTTAGTGGAACAGCTGAAGGCGATAACAAAACAAGAGGCAAAAAATTACCAGAAAACAGCTGCTGGTGCTATTCTAATGAAGCACAAAGTTCGCCATCACTTTTGTCTTCTGTGAATGGCCGAAAAAATAAATGAAAGCAAATATGAGAAAGAGAGAGAGAAGGGAGGTGGCGGATGTGTAAATCAATCTATCGTCAATGCAGTTTTTAGTTGTTTTTTTTGCTCAGCCAATGTCTCCTCTGAGATGAAGGTTCTGATTCTATTTTATGGGAAATAACCTCCCCCCCCCCCCCCCCCAATGTAACCCAAACTCTAACAACCTATTGAGTTTGTCATCTTCTTTAGATCAACCTGCTTTTAGACCAATCCCTAACTTAAAAAGTTGGTAGTGTGGCCTTTCTAGAACTCTAGGTCACCAGCCCTGAGTGGAGAGATCTGTCCTAGGATTAAGCATTGATTGTATCATAATTTATAACACAAAATGTAATAGTTCCAAATAAGTAATGACTGGGGAAAAGTATCTGGAGCACATGATATTTATCTATTGGACTGTATTATATTAATTCTATTATATCAAAATATTCTTGTTTTAATTTTCTTTTCCCGTTATGTATTTTACCCGGAAGCCTCCACAGACGTGTCCAGTTACCAGCCTCCAAGCTGGTGCTAAGGCTCACAGGTAAACCTTTCACTCTGTGCCCTGTATACCTCCCACCGCTTATTCCCTTCTCCAAATCTGACCTCTCAGATCTCACAGAACAACCTCCTCCCCCATTCTTATATTCTTATAGGAGACCAACACACACAGACCCGTCTGGGGCAGCCCCAAGGCCAACCCTCGCGGTAAGGTTATGGAGAAGCTCCTTTTGGTGATAGACATTTTCCCTCTAAATGTCAAAATCCCAACATTTCTACATCGGTCTACAGCCAGGCTAACCAATAGAGACCCCACATTAGTCCACCTGGCACTCTCTTTAGATTTCTCCTGGTCTGTCCTGAACAATCTTCATGGATCAGACTCGATCCGTCTCACATCTAAGCCTGCTATACGTACAGACAACCTGACAGTTCTGCCCGAAAAGACAAACCTTCAGACAATACGGAGCAAATATAATGGAAAACTCGTAGGCCTCGAGGCCAAGAATGGTGGCCTGCGAGAATTCAAGCAAAGCTTGATTTTTTTTTTTCACCTGGCCGATCCGGTGTTAGTTTGGGCGGTGTTCATGACAGCTTCCTTTCAAGTTTTCTCTCCCCGGGTAAATTTTGGTCTACAAACAAACAATCAAACAGCCATATAATCTAGAAAATAAAATAAATGCATTTTTCTTCATCAGCGCTTCAATATTAACAAAGTCATCGAGTTTACAACTCGTTTTAATGCTTATTGGAAAGAAAACAAAACTCAGTAGCCTAATAATAACAGGTTAAAAAACACATTGGTCTAGACTTTAGTTATTACCTTATTGTGAATACCATGTGTAATGTGAACACACTGGTGTTGTCTATAGATTAGATCATCATAGCTACATAGTCCACAGAGGAAATTCTGCGTGCAACTTTTGACGATGCCACTCTACAGCCTGTCACTACCACAATTACAATTTTATTCGTACTTTTCCCATGCAAGCACTCCTTTAGCCGTCGATCCTTCAGACGGACTGCGAGAATATTACTGCTATTATAACTCACCTTTTAAAGCGACGAACATTTTCAAGGAATTTCCCTTTTACTCTCTCTTTATGTTCAATTACCTTAACGAGATATTTCAAAGCCTTTACATTCAACTATTCTTATTTTAATGGTTGTCTCCCCTTCCAAGACCCTTTTAGCCGTTCTTATTTCCCTTTACAAAACTCGATAAACTTCACTTTTAAAGAGAAGTTCCTACCTTTTAAAACTACAATCGTCTTAGGCTTAACCTTTTAATAAAAAAAAATCTTGAAGGAATGGGCTATAAAGGACCTTATGACAGGTATGAGGGAAGGCCCTTATCCACTGGACTGTGTGGGGATGGGGGCTTGCCGCCCTCGGGTCACGTTTTGCTATCGGCCACCCCTCACCCCCGACAGAACTAACAACACCCCCAACCCCCCACCCCCCACCTTCTTGGTTATTTAACCCGCCAACATGACCTCTTGTCGGCCTAAGGGGACAAGGTGGTCTAGAGGCAAGGTGCTCGCCTCTCATGCCAAGGGTCCCGGGTTCTAAACCCGGGCAGTGCAGGCATGTTGGAAAGTGGATTTTTCTCATATTTTCTAGTCCCTGGTCCTATTGGGGGGTAGGATCGAGTAGTTCTTGGAAATTGGATTTTTCTCATATTTTCAAGTCCCTGGTCCTATTGGGGGGTAGGATCGAGTACCTAGTCTTCTCGGATAAGGACGAAAAAATTCGGAGGGCCCGTGTGCACGTTGCGCACGTTAAAGATACCTTGGTAGTTGGAAATCGTAAAGAGCAGGCCGAAAGGCCGCTGCCCGGGCAAAATTGAAATTAATAGATTAAAATTTATCCATATCATCTCCCCCCCCCCCACCCCCCCCCCCCCCCGCCAGAACAAGAAATAATAAAACAAGTAAAGTGAGGTGTAAATGCCAAGGGCAGCGAACCTCCTAAAATAAAGACCTCAAAATAAAAATAAAAAAAATTTTGTCGGCCTAATATGAATTACGACATGCCTTCCCAATACCAAAAGTTTCCCCATACCCCCATATTTCTTCTCTACCCAGGACATCCCTGCTGTCTACCCCCAACCCACTTCCCCATCCAGAGCCACCCACACACCGCCCTGGCCACTTCAGAACCCACCCCAGATAAACTACCCAAATAAAAACTAGCCAGTCCCTGCACTGAGCAGGGACACAACCAGAAGAATTTCTCGCCCCTGGTACCAGCAGGCCGACAGGGGCGACAACAAATAAATAAGATAAATGAAATAATTATCTATACAAAAAAAATGTAAGAAAACCCCTTTGTTCCCTATGGACTCAAAAACTACTGGACGTATTGAACTGAAATTTGGCACACACAATTGTACGATACTGACCAGTGTTCCTATGTACATAGGCATAAAAAAGCTTATGGGATTCGTGAGTTATTCCAATAATGCGATAAGAATGGAACAGTAAATTTGCGAGAGCGTTTGATCCGAATTGTACGTTCGTTAACCTATGACCTCTTTCTTTGTTAATCGCTTTTCCACTTCCGGCCCCGGAATTCGATTCATAATCACATTAGTGTCTGTGAGAGCTAGATCTAGCATGCACTGATGCAGCATGCCCCCTAAAAAACGTACTATCGGTAGGCATACAAGTCTGAAATCGCTGTAGTTTTTTTTATTGGAAATTTATTGTTTCGCCATCATTCAGATCTATTTCGAGTCATGGTTCGCCATTTTAAGGTTTCGTTATCATTACCTGCGATGTGTTCACTATCAAACACACTAACGTCTAACCCGTGCGCAAATCATGCTGTTGTACGGGATGCGCAGGGTGTCAACTCACAAAGCCAGAGCAGTAAGACTTATTTAAAAACAAACAAACAAAAATAAAATAAACAAATAGGAACAGGCCAGATGAAGCAGGTCCATAATAACCACCCAGAACTGAAACCAATATTCAAACCGATTTATCCCCGGCAGGGCCGGGGACCTCAGCTAGTAATAACAAAAAACAACAACAGAACAAAAAGAAGAAAAATGGAAGAAATAAAACAATCGAACCATCTTTTTTTCTCTTATTGCTTTTTTTGCCTTAATGACGGCGCTGGCCGAAATATCGAACATTTTCTGTCTTCACTTTTAGTTTGCATTGTGTCGTTTGGATACTATTTCTTACGTGAGGCTTTGTTACATACAACTTTTTCTTTTTGCCCAATTTTGACGTTGCTTATAGCCTTACTGCGACCCCACAGTTTTTCTGTGGTTTTTATAATATTTCATCAATTTCTTACTACTGGTCGCATACCTCTTTGTGCTGTATTGTGCTTTTCAGTTCCTTTTATTTTGATTGTTGTACGTTTTGATTGGTTGATCTTACTCTATTTGTTCCATTGTTTTGATGTGTTGATCTTACTCTATTTGTTCCATTGTTTTGATTGGTTGATCTTACTCTATTTGTTCCATTGTTTTGATTGGTTGATCTTACTCTATTTGTTCCATTGTTTTGATTGGTTGATCTTACTCTATTTGTTCCATTGTTTTGATTGGTTGATCTTACTCTATTTGTTCCATTGTTTTGATTGGTTGATCTTACTCTATTTGTTCCATTGTTTTGATTGGTTGATCTTACTCTATTTGTTCCATTGTTTTGATTGGTTGATCTTACTCTATTTGTTCCATTGTTTTGATGTGTTGATCTTACTCTATTTGTTCCATTGTTTTGATTGGTTGATCTTACTCTATTTGTTCCATTGTTTTGATGTGTTGATCTTACTCTATTTGTTCCATTGTTTTGATGTGTTGATCTTACTCTATTTGTTCCATTGTTTTGATTGGTTGATCTTACTCTATTTGTTCCATTGTTTTGATGTGTTGATCTTACTCTATTTGTTCCATTGTTTTGATGTGTTGATCTTACTCTATTTGTTCCATTGTTTTGATTGGTTGATCTTACTCTATTTGTTCCATTGTTTTGATGTGTTGATCTTACTCTATTTGTTCCATTGTTTTGATTGGTTGATCTTACTCTATTTGTTCCATTGTTTTGATTGGTTGATCTTACTCTATTTGTTCCATTGTTTTGATTGGTTGATCTTACTCTATTTGTTCCATTGTTTTGATTGGTTGATCTTACTCTATTTGTTCCATTGTTTTGATTGGTTGATCTTACTCTATTTGTTCCATTGTTTTGATTGGTTGATCTTACTCTATTTGTTCCATTGTTTTGATTGGTTGATCTTACTCTATTTGTTCCACTGTTTTGATTGGTTGATCTTACTCTATTTGTTCCATTGTTTTGATGTGTTGATCTTACTCTATTTGTTCCATTGTTTTGATGTGTTGATCTTACTCTATTTGTTCCATTGTTTTGATGTGTTGATCTTACTCTATTTGTTCCATTGTTTTGATTGGTTGATCTTACTCTATTTGTTCCATTGTTTTGATGTGTTGATCTTACTCTATTTGTTCCATTGTTTTGATGTGTTGATCTTACTCTATTTGTTCCATTGTTTTGATGTGTTGATCTTACTCTATTTGTTCCACTGTTTTGATGTGTTGATCTTACTCTATTTGTTCCATTGTTTTGATTGGTTGATCTTACTCTATTTGTTCCATTGTTTTGATGTGTTGATCTTACTCTATTTGTTCCATTGTTTTGATTGGTTGATCTTACTCTATTTGTTCCATTGTTTTGATTGGTTGATCTTACTCTATTTGTTCCATTGTTTTGATTGG
Organism: Onchidella celtica; assembly: GCA_963931925.1. Taxonomy (NCBI): domain Eukaryota; kingdom Metazoa; phylum Mollusca; class Gastropoda; order Systellommatophora; family Onchidiidae; genus Onchidella; species Onchidella celtica. Next base: position 3,507,489 of record OZ007575.1, read on the forward strand.
TTGATCTTACTCTATTTGTTCCATTGTTTTGATTGGTTGATCTTACTCTATTTGTTCCATTGTTTTGATTGGTTGATCTTACTCTATTTGTTCCATTGTTTTGATTGGTTGATCTTACTCTATTTGTTCCATTGTTTTGATTGGTTGATCTTACTCTATTTGTTCCATTGTTTTGATTGGTTGATCTTACTCTATTTGTTCCATTGTTTTGATTGGTTGATCTTACTCTATTTGTTCCATTGTTTTGATTGGTTGATCTTACTCTATTTGTTCCATTGTTTTGATGTGTTGATCTTACTCTATTTGTTCCATTGTTTTGATGTGTTGATCTTACTCTATTTGTTCCATTGTTTTGATGTGTTGATCTTACTCTATTTGTTCCATTGTTTTGATTGGTTGATCTTACTCTATTTGTTCCATTGTTTTGATTGGTTGATCTTACTCTATTTGTTCCATTGTTTTGATGTGTTGATCTTACTCTATTTGTTCCATTGTTTTGATTGGTTGATCTTACTCTATTTGTTCCATTGTTTTGATTGGTTGATCTTACTCTATTTGTTCCATTGTTTTGATTGGTTGATCTTACTCTATTTGTTCCATTGTTTTGATTGGTTGATCTTACTCTATTTGTTCCATTGTTTTGATTGGTTGATCTTACTCTATTTGTTCCATTGTTTTGATTGGTTGATCTTACTCTATTTGTTCCATTGTTTTGATTGGTTGATCTTACTCTATTTGTTCCATTGTTTTGATTGGTTGATCTTACTCTATTTGTTCCATTGTTTTGATTGGTTGATCTTACTCTATTTGTTCCATTGTTTTGATTGGTTGATCTTACTCTATTTGTTCCATTGTTTTGATTGGTTGATCTTACTCTATTTGTTCCACTGTTTTGATTGGTTGATCTTACTCTATTTGTTCCACTGTTTTGATTGGTTGATCTTACTCTATTTGTTCCATTGTTTTGATTGGTTGATCTTACTCTATTTGTTCCATTGTTTTGATGTGTTGATCTTACTCTATTTGTTCCATTGTTTTGATGTGTTGATCTTACTCTATTTGTTCCATTGTTTTGATTGGTTGATCTTACTCTATTTGTTCCATTGTTTTGATGTGTTGATCTTACTCTATTTGTTCCATTGTTTTGATTGGTTGATCTTACTCTATTTGTTCCATTGTTTTGATGTGTTGATCTTACTCTATTTGTTCCATTGTTTTGATTGGTTGATCTTACTCTATTTGTTCCATTGTTTTGATTGGTTGATCTTACTCTATTTGTTCCATTGTTTTGATTGGTTGATCTTACTCTATTTGTTCCATTGTTTTGATTGGTTGATCTTACTCTATTTGTTCCATTGTTTTGATTGGTTGATCTTACTCTATTTGTTCCATTGTTTTGATTGGTTGATCTTACTCTATTTGTTCCATTGTTTTGATTGGTTGATCTTACTCTATTTGTTCCATTGTTTTGATTGGTTGATCTTACTCTATTTGTTCCATTGTTTTGATTGGTTGATCTTACTCTATTTGTTCCATTGTTTTGATGTGTTGATCTTACTCTATTTGTTCCATTGTTTTGATGTGTTGATCTTACTCTATTTGTTCCATTGTTTTGATTGGTTGATCTTACTCTATTTGTTCCATTGTTTTGATGTGTTGATCTTACTCTATTTGTTCCATTGTTTTGATGTGTTGATCTTACTCTATTTGTTCCATTGTTTTGATGTGTTGATCTTACTCTATTTGTTCCATTGTTTTGATTGGTTGATCTTACTCTATTTGTTCCATTGTTTTGATTGGTTGATCTTACTCTATTTGTTCCATTGTTTTGATGTGTTGATCTTACTCTATTTGTTCCATTGTTTTGATTGGTTGATCTTACTCTATTTGTTCCATTGTTTTGATGTGTTGATCTTACTCTATTTGTTCCATTGTTTTGATTGGTTGATCTTACTCTATTTGTTCCATTGTTTTGATTGGTTGATCTTACTCTATTTGTTCCATTGTTTTGATTGGTTGATCTTACTCTATTTGTTCCATTGTTTTGATTGGTTGATCTTACTCTATTTGTTCCATTGTTTTGATTGGTTGATCTTACTCTATTTGTTCCATTGTTTTGATTGGTTGATCTTACTCTATTTGTTCCACTGTTTTGATTGGTTGATCTTACTCTATTTGTTCCATTGTTTTGATGTGTTGATCTTACTCTATTTGTTCCATTGTTTTGATGTGTTGATCTTACTCTATTTGTTCCATTGTTTTGATGTGTTGATCTTACTCTATTTGTTCCATTGTTTTGATTGGTTGATCTTACTCTATTTGTTCCATTGTTTTGATTGGTTGATCTTACTCTATTTGTTCCATTGTTTTGATTGGTTGATCTTACTCTATTTGTTCCATTGTTTTGATTGGTTGATCTTACTCTATTTGTTCCATTGTTTTGATGTGTTGATCTTACTCTATTTGTTCCATTGTTTTGATTGGTTGATCTTACTCTATTTGTTCCATTGTTTTGATGTGTTGATCTTACTCTATTTGTTCCATTGTTTTGATTGGTTGATCTTACTCTATTTGTTCCATTGTTTTGATTGGTTGATCTTACTCTATTTGTTCCATTGTTTTGATTGGTTGATCTTACTCTATTTGTTCCATTGTTTTGATTGGTTGATCTTACTCTATTTGTTCCATTGTTTTGATTGGTTGATCTTACTCTATTTGTTCCATTGTTTTGATTGGTTGATCTTACTCTATTTGTTCCATTGTTTTGATTGGTTGATCTTACTCTATTTGTTCCATTGTTTTGATTGGTTGATCTTACTCTATTTGTTCCATTGTTTTGATTGGTTGATTTTACTCTATTTGTTCCATTGTTTTGATTGGTTGATCTTACTCTATTTGTTCCATTGTTTTGATGTGTTGATCTTACTCTATTTGTTCCATTGTTTTGATGTGTTGATCTTACTCTATTTGTTCCATTGTTTTGATGTGTTGATCTTACTCTATTTGTTCCATTGTTTTGATTGGTTGATCTTACTCTATTTGTTCCATTGTTTTGATTGGTTGATCTTACTCTATTTGTTCCATTGTTTTGATGTGTTGATCTTACTCTATTTGTTCCATTGTTTTGATTGGTTGATCTTACTCTATTTGTTCCATTGTTTTGATTGGTTGATCTTACTCTATTTGTTCCATTGTTTTGATTGGTTGATCTTACTCTATTTGTTCCATTGTTTTGATTGGTTGATCTTACTCTATTTGTTCCATTGTTTTGATTGGTTGATCTTACTCTATTTGTTCCATTGTTTTGATTGGTTGATCTTACTCTATTTGTTCCATTGTTTTGATTGGTTGATCTTACTCTATTTGTTCCATTGTTTTGATTGGTTGATCTTACTCTATTTGTTCCATTGTTTTGATTGGTTGATCTTACTCTATTTGTTCCATTGTTTTGATTGGTTGATCTTACTCTATTTGTTCCATTGTTTTGATTGGTTGATCTTACTCTATTTGTTCCACTGTTTTGATTGGTTGATCTTACTCTATTTGTTCCATTGTTTTGATTGGTTGATCTTACTCTATTTGTTCCATTGTTTTGATGTGTTGATCTTACTCTATTTGTTCCATTGTTTTGATGTGTTGATCTTACTCTATTTGTTCCATTGTTTTGATTGGTTGATCTTACTCTATTTGTTCCATTGTTTTGATGTGTTGATCTTACTCTATTTGTTCCATTGTTTTGATTGGTTGATCTTACTCTATTTGTTCCATTGTTTTGATTGGTTGATCTTACTCTATTTGTTCCATTGTTTTGATGTGTTGATCTTACTCTATTTGTTCCATTGTTTTGATTGGTTGATCTTACTCTATTTGTTCCATTGTTTTGATTGGTTGATCTTACTCTATTTGTTCCATTGTTTTGATGTGTTGATCTTACTCTATTTGTTCCATTGTTTTGATTGGTTGATCTTACTCTATTTGTTCCATTGTTTTGATTGGTTGATCTTACTCTATTTGTTCCATTGTTTTGATTGGTTGATCTTACTCTATTTGTTCCATTGTTTTGATGTGTTGATCTTACTCTATTTGTTCCATTGTTTTGATTGGTTGATCTTACTCTATTTGTTCCATTGTTTTGATTGGTTGATCTTACTCTATTTGTTCCATTGTTTTGATTGGTTGATCTTACTCTATTTGTTCCATTGTTTTGATTGGTTGATCTTACTCTATTTGTTCCATTGTTTTGATTGGTTGATCTTACTCTATTTGTTCCATTGTTTTGATGTGTTGATCTTACTCTATTTGTTCCATTGTTTTGATTGGTTGATCTTACTCTATTTGTTCCATTTTTCTTCTTTTTTTTTTTATGCTGTTTTTTTCTTCTTTTTTCCTGGATGAAGTTTAGCCGAAATATTGAACATTTTCTGCCTTCTCTTTTAGTTTGTATTGTATCGTTTGGGTATTATTTCTTACGGCAGCCTTTACGACATACAACTGTTTTCTTTTTGCCCAGTTTTGTCCAGACTTCTCAGTTAAGGACGAAAAACTCCGTGGGCCCTTATAAATCCCACGTTAAAGATATCTTGGCAGTCAAAAATCGAGAAGAGCAGGCTGGACAGCCGCTGCCCGGGCAAAATATACAGAGAAAACGAATCCCTAACCCCTACCCCCCCCCCCCCCCTACGAAAAAAAAAAGCTGACAGGAGCTCCACTGTGGCGACGACGTGTCTACTCCAGTTGTATCTGTGCTGCAATGACACTTAGGTAAATTTCCCAAATGGGATTAAATAAGTATACGAAATGCAAAATAAAACAACAACAAAAAAAACACAAAAATACAAAAAAAATATTCCTGAAAACTCATCACTATTTAGGCAAAAACGTTACAAGAAGACGAATAAGATGCCCCAGCAATGGATCCCGCGTCCCACTGGCTGGGTAATAAATCGTCGAGCAGCAGTGATAACAGCCTAAGGACAAACCCGGTTCTGAATTAAAGATTTCATTCTTTGTGCGCGTATCCACAATTGACTTTTTTTTTCTTTTCAAATCGAAGTGATCCCTTTGTCTGTTCGCCAAGTTTTGTTTTTAGTTGACACAAGAACACGTGCACAGTGCACAGTGCACAGTGCTTGAGTTAGTGATGAGCATTTACTTTTTTTTCTTAAGTGTATATTTACCAGCGACTATACTCTTTTTCTTTCCTTTCGTATTTTACTTGCGGAAAAAAAATGTTTTATGCTCAAATGTAATACACATGTACATTTTGTTCGCTGGAAATCAACCAGCGTCTTTGGTCTTTCTTACTCAAAGCCAAACCACATATCTTCGCTATGTTAAACCACGTTTTCAGCCATTTTCTGTGGAATCTTTGACACTTCCAGCATGCGAATACACGTCTTTTACCCGTCATAGGTTTTCCTAAGGTTCAGTACAGGCATTTAAACTTAGCTTCTCCAAAAATGCAGGTTTGTCCACGGATAAAAAGTAATCTACAGCAGTAACATGTTAAGTGTCAGTGGTCATCCGAAATGAAATAGTTGAAAAGAGTTTGAGGCAGATCTCTTTAAACCATTTATTACCGAGGTCTTAGTTATATTTTTGTGAGCAGATTGAAGGCAATAATTTTTCGAAGTATTCATAAAAATGAATCCAAAACTTGTCTATGTGCGGTAACATATACATGTATATCTGTACGTATTCGTCATGCCTCCAGAAATCACACAATGTATGTGAGTGTGTGTGTTTCATTTTTCTTCAGCCTCAGATGGGAAGATATATTTATTTTAATGTGTGATTTTTTTTTTTTTAACTTGATAAATGAATAAATATTTTTTATTATCATTATTATCAAATTCGACAAATAAACAATTCAAAAGTTATTTACATTTAAGTTTACCTGGTCGCCCGGGGACAGACACATGCTATCTTTTTTTTTCTTTTGGTGCGTTAACAACCTTGTGGTAAAAGTAATAGGAACGGTATTAGCAGAACACACCAGATTTTTTCCGCTCTGAAATCAGAGCCAGTTAGACTGCAATGCCATTGGGTCTGGTTTGAGGCCAAGTTTAAAATAACAATACAAGAACTCACCTGTGAGTCCGTTGTTCTACATTTTCTTCAGTACTTTGTAATACATTAAACTAGAGACAAGAGTGGGAGAAGCGGGATTGCCTTTCTTGAGGTTATGTGGGAGTTTCAGAGATTTGGATAATTTTATTCCGTCCCGGCGATTGTGGTTTTGCACATCTGAATTTCTCTCAAAGCAAATCACCTCCCTATAGATAGAATTCATTTCTATAATTTGATAAGATTATACTCCGCGTTACCGATGTATTCAGATCAGTCTCGTTACCGATCTCAGATCACGTGGGTGGTTGGCTGTTCGTCATTCTACTCGATTTTTTAAAGCATTTTCATATATGTAAAATGTGTTTACCTGAATCAGAAAGTATTAGCAGTCAAAAATATTTCAATTTGGAAGGTTGTTTATCATGCCCTTAGGTGAACATTCATCCATTATATGAGAAAAGCAAGGGCCGACCGTAACATTGTAACGTATAATGATTTCTTCTTCTCTTGGCTTGACTTCGCGGACGAAGATCTATGGAAGGTTTGTTGAGACACGTCTGAAGTAAGCACGCTGGTAACTGGTGAGTCATATTCGGGACAGGCACACTGTGCCACAGCTGCTGCAGGGGAATGTCAGATCTGGATTAGGTATGTGGTGCTTTCGCCGCATCCTTCGTTCCAATGTTCGAGCTTGGCTGTAGCCTATTTAGTTTTTTTCCTCCAGGTATAGCGGTCCGTTGCGAGTTCTGACCATTGATTACGATCAATATTAGAATGTTCTTGTAGTGTTTGCCGGGAGCACCTCTGGTGCGGTAGCCGGTAGACAGCTCTCCGTAGAACACCATTTTTGGAAGTCTGTGGTCTTCCATTCTTGATACATGCCCCTGGGTGTTTGTGATGTAGTCCGTCCAGTGGATGTTAAGGACGGTACGAAGGCATTGCTGTCGGAAGCGTTCCAGGAAACAGATGTTGCGGCGACACGTGATCCAGGTCTCGGCACGATAGACTTTGACCTTTGTAGAGGTTTTGAGATTCTTGTTGTTTCAAATACGTTTATATAGTCTGCCGAAGGCGCTGCTGGCTTTGGAGAGTCTGTTATCAATATCTTTGTCGATCTTGGAGTCTGGTGATATTGCACACCCGAGATAGCTGGATGGCAGGCGGGTGGTACTCGTTCTTGGGAGCAGGTTGATGGAGAATCTCTGTCTTTCCCAGACTGATTTTTAAACCAAAGAGTTTTGCAGCCATAACAAAGAAGGATGTTATTCGTTGAAGACCGGCTTCGGTGTGAGCCACCAGAGCAGCAGCATCCGCAATGAGGAAGTCCCTGATAAGGTGTTCCATGGTCTTCGTGTGGGCTTGTTAGCGTCTCGGGTTGAAGAGGCTGCCGTCATTGCGGAAGAGAATGTAAACACCATCATCATCATTGTCTAAATTTGTCATGGCATGCTGAAACATTGTGCTGAAAAATAGTGAAAACAATGTGGGAGCAAGAACGCAGCCTTGTTTGACATCATTCGCGATGGGGAAGGGCTGGAATAGAGTGTTGCCATGTCTGACCTGGCCTTGTTGACCCTCCTGCAGGTGTGTGATCATTTTGAGGAACTCTGGTGGACAGCCTAACTTTTCCATGCTGGTCCAAAGTCCTGCCTCCTGACAGTGTCGAAGGCATTGGTCAGGTCTACAAAAGTGATGTATAAGTTTTTGTTTTGTTCTTGACATTTGTCTTGTAGTTGACAAAGGACAAATACCATGTCGGTGGTCCCTCGGTGAGGTCTGAAACCACACTGACTCTCAAGGAGAAGTTCTTCAGCAATAGCTGGGGTGAGTCTTTTCAGTAGCACTCTAGCAAGTATATTACCGGCAACAGATGGGAGTGTTATACCGCGGTAGTTTGAGCAGTATGATTACTATCTTGTACAGAAAGGTACACCAAAAAAAATTTAAAAAATACAGCAGTCAGCAAAAATAATGTGAAATAAATGTTACTTTTAAATATGACCGTGCTATATTTAAGTAAGAAGATTTCTGGGTTTAAAATTCAACTTTCAGAACTGTCTTTTTTTATGCACATGTTATGACGTACATGCAAAAATGTGATACAAAGAATTGTGGAGTGTTATTTTCTAATTTCAATTGGTCAAACATAACTGCGGTGGTAGTTTGGTATGTTAAACACAGTATGCCGTAAAATGTGGCTGTCCTCTGGCTACATCTTAAGGTGGTATCATATAAAGCCCGGTCAGACACAGTCAGGTGCTGGCAGACAAGAGGTGCACACCATAATTTGCTATATTTTCTTAGTAACTCCGGGAAGACCCTATCATACTAAACCCGACACAGATACAGCCAGCTTTTGCCCTTATTTCTTGTGTGTACAGTTTGCTGGCAGCAACTGGCTGTGACGTTCTGGTCTTAGTGTGATACACAACTTAATAGCCAAGGTAGCACCGAGACATCTTATCGCGTTTCGTTTGTGCTCTTACCACTTTCAATTCAGGTTTAAGTGACGGGCAAATCGTCCAATATTATTTCAGCATTTCAAACACTTGATAACTATGTCTTGAAAGGAAATTACTTTATGTATTACTTTCGCCACTCAAACCTGAATGAAAATGTCAGACAAAATGATTACATTATTATTTTGCCACTTCTCGGCTCTAACTCAAAAGACCCTTGAGTTTCTTGTGAAATTCAAAGCTGTATACCATGAGTTCGTGTAACAAATTAAAATGCATATTGTCTCTTTTTATTTCGTTTCAGTTTATCTGTGCTCTTTTTCTTTTCTTTTCGATGTGGTAGGGTGAAGTTGTAAAACGTTCAAGATGAGCTGTTTCCACACAAGTGCACTCCACATGTCCAGTTATAGCTTTGGCAGATATGAAAGGTCCCAATGGTTTCTTTGTGGACCACTTGAGACTGAACAATTTATGCAAATCATTCCACAGTTTGTTTTTTCATAAAACTTGGACCATCAATCCCTCGACCATTTTTTATGTACATATATACATATATTGTAGTTGTTTTTGTAGGCGAAGATGACATGACAGCCGCCTTGATTGATCTGTTTACAATTATTCAGAAAATCCCAAGCGTTTTTCTAACAACAAACAAAGAGCAAAGTGGCCAAATTTAATTTTTCAGAATTGAAATGACAACAAACATTTCAGAACCTGACAGAACATTTAAGGGTCATTTTAAAGTTAAACAATGACATAAACACAAATCTAAACACACAATCGATTATTTTTTTGTTGTTGTTCCCACAGACTGTGCCACCGACTGACGTGAAATTTATCTTTCATTCAAGAATAAAATTTGATGTGACAGCCCACAGTTGTACTAGCTACCGGCGCGCTGCTGGGACGCACTTTAAATGGTTACCCTCTGAGGCGACGTTCGATCAGGAACTCAAGACACAGGAAGAAACTGGATATAAATCTACTTAACCTTAAGGTCAAAACTGGAAAGCTCACATGCACAAAAACCTTGGCCGAACTGATAGAAACACCAAACTGATTAAAAACAACAACAAAAAACAATCAGCTCACCCTAAAGTTTTTCCTATAGATTTAAAGTTTTAGACCTGAACTTTGAGTAAAGTGAAGCCTTCACCATTGTACTGGAACTCTGACCTTGTCTAAACGCTTTGGTTGGTCTATTCTTACGGGACCAAATGGCCAGAATACTATTGAAGCAGCAAAAATGATAACAGACAACCGGAACTTGACAATTACATTATTACTTTAAAACAAACCACCGATATGTTGTTGCAGCTTCATTGTTTCTTGAGTAAAGTTCCCATTAACAAGACTGGCCACATTTTAATCCATCAGATGTTAGATGAGCTGAGACCGCCCTGCAAGTGAGCATTGTATTATTGAAAAGCACACGTTATTATATACACAAATGCCAAAGCGTCCACTTCCATAACTCTGTCTCTCATTCAATTACCGTAAACAAAGTAGGTTTCTCCCATCTGTTTGACATGATTAAACTGGCTAATATAACTGCACATCCAGTAAGAAATTCATTGTTGGGAATACAGAGCAGATTTTCAGCAAAGATAGTCATCCCTCCTTAATGTTTGTTTGCTTGCTCATGTAGTTGTTCTTTCCTTAAGTCTTAATATTAGGGAAAGATTTCTGCATCAAGCCAGGTATGTGATGGAGTAAAGGTTTGTGTCACGCTCAATGTGTTCTATGGGTGTGATCTGGAATGTCACTGGTTTAAAAACAGATTTACTTCAGTAGTAAGGCAGGAAGAACTTGTGTTGTATCATTGGTCAAAATCGACAAAAATTATATTTCATGTACTAAGAAGTTCCTTAGCCTTTCCCTTAAATCACTTTGAATGGGTCGCAACTAAAGCACTTCCTCCAGACAAGTTCGCTTATGAATAAATAAAGGGCCGTTAGGAAATGTGGCACTATGCTGAGGCCCCCGAGAAACAAAAAGATTTCTCAATGTGGCAGTTTATTTCAACATCAAAGATAGAACGTTTAAGAACAACATAACGTAAACACTCCATTAGTTACACAATGTTAAACAGACTGTGTGGCGGAGGTTGGTAAAGATAAAAGATGCAGCGGAAGCATTCAGAAACAGGTTTTCATTGAGATGATAGTTATTATGTAACAGATTATCTAGTTCTTTTCTACAAAGTCCCAAATAAATGACACATTTGTGATAACTTGACTCTACCGCCAGTGAGATCATGTACATAGAGATATCTCCCTCCCTCGAAAAGAAAAAGAATTTTGAGAATATCGAATACTTCTGATCAGAAGATGAGCTTGTTTTGTGTTATACCATTTCAGGAGCTGAATCTGTCCATGTCAAGAGGACTAACGACTACAACATCACCATCATGTCTGCCAACCACTTTCATGCCAAAGAATCACTAAAACCATTCATTTTGCAGCCTCTGTCCTACGAAGGGAGCAGAAAAATTATTTTTGCTAACTTTCAGATAATTTGTAGTTCGCTATGTATCTTTGGCATTACATCTAATATCATCAACATCATCATATTTGCCAAGCAAGGATTTCACTACACTATGAACATAAGCCTACTTAGTTTGTCCATTTCTGATACCTGTTATTTAATATCCGAAATTTGGTTTATTCTGTGCGAAAGCCCTGTCCTGTCAGATTCGTATCCAGCCATTAAGTGGACAGAAATATCCTATCTGACGGCCAGCGTTCCCACTATGTGTTGTGTTCGTATCAGTGGATGGATTACAGTCTTCATCGCCGCCGAGAGATGTTTGGGAATTGCTCTACCTTTGAAAGTAAAACAAATCATCACACCAAACAGAACCACTGTAATCATCTGCACTATCTATGTCGTGAACATGGTATTCATAAGTCCAGAATGCATGATTTTTGCTTTTGATTACAAATTCTCGTTTGTTTTCAATAGAACAATTTACGGTCTTGTGGCACTTCCTGTAGGACAAGGCCTTAAAAGTTTGGCCGCTGCCTTGGTTGTCTTGGCAGGTTATTTATCATTCGCCGGCTTGATTGTTTTTACCATCATTCTTGTGGTCAAACTGAATCAGAAATCCACATGGCGTAGGGAAGTCGTTTCAGCCAAAGAAGTCACCGACTCTACGGCAAAACGTGATCAGAAGACGGTGAAAATGGTGGTGCTGATAGCCAGTATCATGATTGCCTGCAACACACTGACCACTATTTTGGCTATTTTCATGGTGTTTGAGCCTGGCTTTTCTATGCTGAGTTCTTATCAATCGGAGTTCATTTCTGTGTGGTCTTTTGCTCATGTGTGTCAGAATATAAACTCTAGTGTCAACATCATTTTGTACTATAACATGAGCTCAAAATACAGATTAATGTTCCACGAAATGTTTGCTATCTTTATGAAAGTCAAAACAGACAAGCGAATGTCCAAAATTTCATCCATGTCAAAGGGTTCTATGTAAATATCTATGACAGTCCCTTGTCCAGACTCAGGCAAGACGTCCTTGATACGTCCTTGATATTTGTCTATGGACTGATTGTTTTAGACATTTGGAAATGAAAGTAATAACATGGCTATTTCTTTCTTAATCTGATAATAAACAAATTAAAATGGCCGTTGCTTTGTGCTTTTTGTGGACCTCAGCTGCCCTAAAACTTTGGGTTGCTAAATCTGACCATCTGACATCACTTCTATGATTACTTTATCATGTATTACTTGTTATACATAGCGCGTATCGGTGTGTACAATTCCAGTCGTGTATATACGGAGAAAGATCTAAAACACAATTGAATTCAATGATAATTAATAAATTTCCCATGAAGCCAGTTCGTAATAGTCCTTGATTTTCATTTTTGGTTAAAGTACTGAAAATGCAATTTAATTTGTACAGACTCAACTAGTTCGTCAATATTTCCACCACATGAACCTTAGATCTCACTCATCAGATTTTGTATTTACTGATTATGCGCTATGACAGTGTACGGGCATGTATTATGTAGACCTGCATTTCTTGTGTTATTTTATTTTTCACCCAGATTTGATCGTGCATTCTCACGTAGACAGCCAAATAAAATTGTACTCTTATTCCATGCCTGAAAGGTGTGATTTAAATTCTATAGCTGTAGATTTTTGTTCATGTTATTATAAAATTTTGTCATAAAATTCTACAGTTTCTGTCAGTCTCTAGGAAAGAAAGTAGTGATTAATTATTATGAAGGAAGTACGGCCATGATTGATAATATACGGATCTCCTCACTCCAGTTAAAGGACTCAAGCTGAAGTGGTATGGTCATGTCACGAAGGTCATCAGGCCTTGCCAAGACAATCCTGCAGGGCGCAGTACAAGGAGGAAGGTGGAGAGGTCGACAAAGAAAGAGATGGGAAAACAACATCACAGAGTGGACGAGCCTGGAGTTGAGGGACGCGTTGAGGAGGGCGGAGTGCCGGGATGAATGGAGAGGACTGGTTGTCAGAGCCACAGAGGTGCCCATACGGAGGGGAGTCTAAGGGATCAAGGACAAGGACAAGGAAGGCCTTCCATGTAATCACGAAAGGCGTTTTATCCGCTGATCCCTAAAAATTCTACAAAATATCAGATTGCGCATAGAAAAAGGTAAAGGTGCGCGTACACATATTTCAAAAGGTCTCGATGTTCACTTTATTTTTAATATTTTCGTTGATATTGAGCCACAACTGAGTTGAACAGAAGAAGGCGGTCTGACATTTTCCAGAACGAGGCTGCCGCTAAACATAAAATTTGGATCTGATCCCGATGCATTCAGTGTTCCCAGATTGGGCGGGAAACTGCGGAAAAACCATTACAAAAAGAAAAAAAATGCAAACTTCGGTGCACCGTGGAGGGGAGGGGGGAGACGCGTCATCTAGTAATTTTAAATGATTCAAGACTGACACATTCGATGAACGGACATGATCGGCGCATCAGCCAGGAATCATTTGTGAACACCTTGAGTGAGTGAAATGACCAGTTCATTAACAATGTTAACATTGTATTCTTTCGACTGAGACTTCCGTGACAATGTAAAAATCACACGGGAATCATCAATGTCTCCCCATTCCGCTTCGAATGGAAATCTCAAGAAAATAATTTCCAGATGAAGCTTGAATGAAGCAGTAATATTGAGCCCAGTAATGCCATGGAGAAACTAGACAATACGCCATTCACATCACATACCATATCCCTGTAGAGAAATGAGGCGTGACATCGTGGGAGAGGAATCTCGGCACTTTTTATCATTCTGTCTGTGTGTGTGTGTGTGTGTGTGTGTGTGGACTGTAAATGCAAGTGAACACCAATACCTGACAGATCCCAAGAGACGAAGATGAACAACCATGCAAAGTTTTATTCAATGAAGGAAAGTGATTTTCATTGACTTTTACATATCAAACTTTTGTCTCATCACTGAGTTTGGAGAGACCCAAAAAACAATAGTTGTCAATACTGCTTCGGTTTGATTCAATTGGAGTCGGGGTGCAACTCATTTTTAGCACGATTGAGATCTATCCCTTTCGCTCTACAAGCTCTGGGAGTCTGAGACCCCATTCTCCAGAAGGCAGAAATTGTAGACAATCAGGTACGACAGTCGAGAGAAAAAGAACTGATTTTTTACTGTTTTTTTTTTTTTTTGTACATTAGCCTTACCAATTCGTGGGTTAAACCATTCTGTGTATAACGAAATGAGAAACTTCGTCTTTTCCGCACACATTCGTACACACACTAACATTTCATTGCACTCTGTGCAAGGTGGGAGAGACACAAACACACGTGCATGTAAATTACTATTATCATTATTTTGGTTAATACAATACATATCCTCTACCAGCCCCCAACTCCTGCAGCAAAGATGCCCCTAAAACTTACCAGTCTGAAAGTCTCTCCTCTAGACACCGTCGTTACTGTTTATTTATTTCTACAGACGTTTCCATGAAACCTGACTTTATGGTTATCAGCCCGCAGTGTTCCACATAAAGAAATAGGCTCTGGGGGGGGGGGGGGACACAGCACAGACTCAGATTACAGCAATTTTCTTTCACACTGTGAACTTTGACATTGAAATACAGCCTTGTTATTGTCCTCTTTGTTATTGCTTTTGTTGTTATTTTTATTTGCTGATCTGACAGTATAATGGGAAGGTTGAAAACATTTCGTGACTGTAAAGAATACAAAAATCTTTAATCTTTCCTCGAAATCCACAAAACTAGTATTCCAATTTTCCTATGCTTTTTTTCACCTAGTGTATCTAATGAGTAGCGTAGTTCTCCAATGGGAAAATGTAAACAGATTTTAATATTATTAATATGCAATACAACGCATAGCATAAGCATAGAGCAATGCAATCAGTGGAATTCAAGTTTAGAACAGTTTCAGTTAAATTTCATAAAAATTATGTTCATTAACCTGGAGCTAACCCTGAAATAATTTAGCTGACTGGGAGGATTGCAGATGTGATCATTTAAGACCCTTTGTTGTATTTTGTTATGAACAGTTCTTTGTGACGGAAATAATTTCGATCTTGAAGTTACGTCTATGAATAAGGATGATAGTTATCAGAGCAAACTCGTTTGGATTAGGCGCTATATAAATGATCTTCATTATTATTATTATTATTATTATTATTATACCTCAGGTGTCAAGCATTACCTTAAATGAATAACATCTACAATTTTATTTTATTTTTTTTATATTTTATTTTCAACGACATAGCTAAGAAATAAGATAATATAAGATAAAGTAAGATACATAGAAACTTTATTTATTCAGATATTGGATATTAATTACATTATAACTACACACATAACTAAGACACACATGGACCGTAGCCTACATACAACCCACGCATACACAGTTAGCGCAGGCGAGCACGTACTACAGCTCTGTATGAGTGACTGCGTACAGGTACAAAGATGATGACATACATTATTAGGAGACGCTATTGCAAATGGCAGATATGTCATAACCTGTATAAATTTGTTCTGCCTTTCTTTAAGCAGAGATCCCCGCACTTCAGAGATCATCGATTGGAACGTGAACATCTGTACATCTTGTAGATCGAAGTTATTCAGCTGGAAGATTGCAGGTCAGATTATGTGCTTTTATGATTGTTTCAGCGAAAGGAAGAGACACTGGCTGTCGCAATAGACCTGGAAGATGCTTATAACAGAGTATCATATGAGCGACTCCTGAGCCTGCTGGTTGAATGTGAGTTAGATCCATACCTGGTCAATTGGGTCGCGAGCGCCCTGATGAAACGCACAGTAGCATTACGTTTGGAGCAGTGGGTGTCAGAGCCAGTCACGATCACGCCAGGACTTCCACGGGGATCACCGCTATCTCCAGTTCTCTACAATATCTACACTAGTCGGCTAGCCAACATAACCATTCCCAGGGGCAGAGTTCTTACATTTGCTGATGATGCACTGTTATATACATCAGGCACAGAACGAAACGCCATGGTTGACGTTATGGGAGAAGCGTTGAATGACGTTGACTCATGGTGTGAAGAGCACAATGCTGTGGTAAACCCTGCTAAAGCAGCAGCACTTTGGTGCTCACTAGAGAAGCACATAGTGCAGAAAAGCCTTGAACCAGTGAGAATGGGAGGCGAAGATGTCGAGCGTGTAACGGAACTTTAATACCTTGGAATAAAGTTTGACAGAACCCTCTGTTTTAAAGAGCACGTGAACCACATAGTGAAGCGCTGTGCAAGTGGACTGGCTGCAGTAAAGACAATGGCTGCCCTCGTATTAGAACAGTGCCAATTGCTTATTTTTTTCAAAGCCACAGTGCTATCAGTCATCGACTATGGTCTATGCATCATCACAATGTCCAAGACACAGTTGATGAAATTGGAAAAGATTCAAAACACGGGAATGAGAATCATCCTTGGATGCACCCGTGACACCCCGATAGCAGCAATGAGATACATCCTCGGGCTCCCCAGTATTGAACAAAGGCACACACTAGCCCAGGTTAAGGCAATGTTTAGAGTGGCGAAAGACCAAAAACATCTGCTGCATGACCAGCTGAATGTCAGGAAAGGTAGCAGAATAAAGCGAGGCAGATCATGGTTAGCTGAAGCTGAGGCCACTGTACTAAAAGTGTGTGAACTTGACAATGTGCGAAGGGGTGAGGAATATGTGAAAGTGGACGATAAGATGGCCGGCAAGTACACTAGAGTGGTCATCACCATGGGCCGAGAATGCCGTGAGAGGGCTGCATGTGCCGTTAATGCGGGCGTGCTGGAACTGGTGCACGAGAACAGCAGGACAGGAGATGCGGTGGTGTATACAGTCACTATAGGAGAAAGATCTGGATGGGGTTACACGGTCAGCGTTGATGGCAGGACAGTGGCAGAAGATGGAGCTGCATATCAAGTCACAACATCTAGTATGAAAATGGAGGAGGTTGCCGCTGAAAACGCACTTGCATGGTTACAGAGGAGCACCCACACATGTGCCGTCATTGTGACAGATTCCCAGAGCATGCTCAGGAAAATAGAGACAGGATACCTGACTTGGATTTTCTCCCCTGGACACGCTGGAGTATCTGGAAATGAGAGAGCGGATAAGCTTGCTTGTGAGGCCCCAATGCAAGGCTCTCTTAGTCTCGGGGGAAATGAAATTCTCTCAGCTTTGAGAGAAACAGCACCACGAGAAGACGGGGACACCATCGAACGTATAAAACTGTTTGGGCATCAGAGAGGCCGTGGAGTCAAGAGCCGGTTGTGTGGTACTGCAAGACGACCGTTCAATCAACATCTTACTGGAGTTGTTAGTGAGAAGACCTTGTCCGACATGATGGCGCGGAGGGCTGAGCACGTATGGGTGTGTCCAGAGTGCGAGGAGGCTGGTTCTACACCAAAGTAAAGTAAGTATGATTGTTTTGAAATGTTCGAGAGGTATTTTTTAACCCGTAAGAAATTCAAAATCAGTTACCAGAAAACAGTAGAATTCCGATATTCTGAGACCGTGATGGACAACACGTTGCTGACAAAATGTCAGTGAATGGGTCGGCGTGTTCATGTTATCTGCTATTAGTTTGAGATATTTTGTGCAACAAAAAGAAAAATTGTAAAATAACAATATTATGGTTGTCTTGCAGGTTCACTTTACTCTGAAGACTTTGAAAGGAGATCTTGAAACAAGCTGCTGGTGACAAGAAGTAAATGTGACTGAGAAACTCAATAAGAAAGAATTCCAAAGCTGAATCTTTTGACATCACAAGTTGAACGAACCTCTATGTGATGCCTGTAGCCAAACTACTTCCTGCAGACCAAGATTTAGCTTGGTGTCTGAAATTTTGTCTGTGCTTTTACTTTGTCATAGCCTCTGAGGAGACAAATTCTTTCCAAACCAGACGTTGGCTCAGTTCGAATCATCTTCATTACGATTAATGAAATACTTGACAGTTCACTAGTGGCCCGCTTAGCTAGAGTTATTTTCTTGTAAAATTGTCACAACTTCAAAATTTTATATAAATTCAACTTTTATTGACACAGACATGACAAATATATCAATAATTAAAAGGTTGTTTTTAGGACTATTGAGCCCTATGAATTTCCTAAACTAATGAAGATTATCATAAAAAAGAATATGATGTCATGTGAACAACATGAATTCAATTGCTAATTTGAACCATTTAGCCAATTTCTAGAGTATTATTATTTGGATATTTTGTAAACATAGATATTGTACTTCAACTGTGAGGTAAAATCATTTTGAAGGGTGAGGGGAAAGCCAGCTAGGGGCTTACTTATTTAACACCACACTCCAGTGATCAGCCTAGCAGCCTCCCTTTTAAGTAGAAATATCTCTACGTGGTCATTTTGTATTATAATCTTTGTGGCAGTGTGTGTCTCTCCCCTCCCCTATTTTTATAACAAATCAGATAAACAGTAAACCAACACATTGAAGACATAAATCTTGGACAGTACAGACATGTTTAGGTGTACTTCATGGTCACAGTTCACGTTAAGTTGTAGTTGACTTCAAACTCTCCCTGACTTAACAACATAATTGCTGGGCCTCATGTTGTTTTGCCATGTTGTCGCTTGGCAATTGTGGGTAATAAATGATGAAGTGTGGGCGAAACTTGAGACAGATGGGACCTCATTATAGCTTTCAGCTGATCCTCTGGGCGTCTAATGCTCTGTGCTTGGTTTACAAGTGTTCGAATTGCTGAGTGCACCATGTACCAGCTCACCCCCGCGTTCCCCATGAAACCCCAGGCCGATTCCCCTTTTCTCTATCCATTCAGTGCAATGATGCTCTAAGAAGTGCAACTTTGGAATTATCTTCCTAGTGATTTTGTTTCTATAAAATTTCATATAGTCGTCTATCAGTTCTTGAATGGCTGGGACCTTGCTTTTTATCTATGGGTTTGCAATATGGAACGGCTTTGTGAAATTTAAAATACAAACAATAGATTTGGTGAAAGTTTTCGCTAACTTGAGTTGCATGTTGAATTACCTGTTGTCTATTTGTATTTTCACGTGTCTTCTCAACAATACTAGAACAAATGGCTTGATTGGTGGATGGCTGTATTTACTTGTAACCATGGTTTCCTGTGAAGGATCGCCCATGATACGCTTGCCTTACAATTTTGTTTGCCTTCAGAACCATATCTAGAAGACTACAAACTGGTCCGTATCTACGTGTGTAGGGTCTAACTGCATCTTTTACATCCTGAATTTTCTGTTCCAGTCTGTATATCTGCCTCTCTAGGCTTTCTACTTTTCTGTGATATTGCCATAAAAAGAGAGACTCATCTAAGAAGACTAATTTAGTCTCTCAGAGGCGTTTTTTCTCTCCAAGAGCCCTATACGTCCTAAGTTCCTAAGGTATGAACCAAAGTGTGTATTTGGGAAGTCTGTTTCATTCATCACCATGTCTGCTGCAATGAGTTTATCAATTTCATCACACTGGTCTTCTAAAAGCTGATGATGTTTTTCGGTTACACCCAGAGTGATGTGTAAATATGGGACAGCTGTTTGGGTTCGGGGAATGTCAAGAATTGGCGGCCTAATGACATTGTTATATTGCTTTGCTTTTTTTAAATCTGAATTTCCTTGAACTACAAAGTTTGTGTAGTCCTGACTCATGTTTGCACCGGTTCTTGGAATTGGGGGTTGTTGTGGATTTCTTGGAATGTCAATTTGTTTGTTTGTTTGGAGACACCAGAGGCAAGGGTGAAGACCGGATGCCCCAGAGATGCCACGAATGGCAGAAAGGAAATGGTAATCCCCAAACATAAACGCACGAATGTGTTTGTCATTCCATTTTTAATTCTGTAAACGTTCTATTTGGTTCGCATATCTGCCAAGCAATGTTTGTAGGTTGTGTGGGTTGTCAGGAACTTGTGCCATAGCAAAAATGGATGTATGAAACTTGGAGTTAGGCTTTTCTAGGTTGGCTATTTGAAGCGTGGCTTTCAGAGTTCCCTGCCCCTGGTCTCCAGCAACTTTAACCCAAACTTCATCATTAGGAATGCAATTATCATGCCATGACAACAAATCCTGGTTTTGATATTGGTTCAGCAAATTAAACAGATAACTGCATATATCATCTATAAAAATGGTAGAGGCTGTTTCCTTATACTCTTGCTTGTTCTCATCCTTGAAGGAAAATTGTCAAGAATAGATTTAATTCATAAATGTTTCCACTGACTAAATTTTTGTGAGAGAGCAGTGAGTAATTTTTACAAACGTAATTATTGTGCGAGCCAGCATAACGTGGTCTCGTAAACAATTTGTTTTGAACAGTTTTTTTTCCTAAAAGATAGACAGAAGGTGTGGAGAAGGATAGACGGACAGCGTAGGTGTGCATGACAGAGCACTTTTTATATCTCGTGTTTTGAACTAGGTTTAGTAAAGAGGGAAGGGGTGAGTAGGAATTAAATGTTATTGAGACGTCTGTTGACGTACAGAAAATACCGTGATCCAGAGTAAAAGCTCGGGGTTTTGAACATGTTAAGAATTTATTGCTATAAAATTACATTATATTGTATTGAGTGATTCGACCTTTGATGTCGACCCAAGGTCGTTGCGTAGGGCTGTTACTTAAAATAACTCAGTTCGGCAGCTGAGCTAGAAGTGGTTGCACCAATCACAATCCAGGAATTAGACGGTAAGCTGCAGATGCAGTCCAGTATTTAAGGCCATACAGAACTTAGTTCTGGGCCACATGTAGAAAATCCATTTACGAGGTGGACGGCGATAGTCCTCAGCCAGATGAGAGACATAGAGACGCAGTTGAGCAGTCCATTGTGAGGAGCCTGATTTAAAGCTCCAGAGCCTAAGCTACTTGGTTTGATATAAACCCACAGCGTTTACATCCAGCGCTCTCACTCCCAGTGAGGGCCTCATGGTGAGAGTCCATACTAATTTGTAATGATGAAAGTGAACCGTTCTACTTACTTTTGAAGACAGTTTCAGAGCTACCGCCAGACAACGCATGGTTGTACAAGCATTCTCCATGGCGTGTCTAGAGGAAATGTCCATATCATAACATGTCTCATTGAATTAATAGAATTTAAACTGTTATATCCGTCGCCACGTGCGCGGATTCTATTTGGCATATAACTCATATGACCTGCAAGTAGTTAGATTGAATACGTTAGTCTTTATAGAGAGCTGTAGTTTCATTAGTTAGATTCAGTTGCCTTTGAATTGATATTTATATTTATAATTATATTTGTTACATTAATTCCTGTAATTAAACTGCCCTACAGTTCTGCTAAAAATCAAAGCAATTGATTTATTTAGTTTTTAGAGTGCAAGTATTTTTTTTTGTGTGTTCGTCGATTGTGGGAGCGGACCTCGAAAGAGTGTCAGTCGAAATATCCCCATCTAACCCACATCGCGACAAAAATTCCTATGCTTTTGTGACAGTATCGGGGGGCCAAATGTTTAGCTGTAACTTCCCCTGTTTTTTCATTTTCGATATGTACTCCCTGGGACCGAAACATTCTGGTGAGTTCTCTAAATTTGTTTCTGGAAATGCCGAGTTTCGATTTCATGGCTAATGCACAGGCTTTTGGAATTTTCTGTTTCTTCTTCCACTTTGCTGAGTGACTGAGAATCTTTCTGGCCCTTTCTGATGAGATACTTCTCAGATCCTTTTCCAGTTGTGCACCGGTAGCTTCTTCAGCTTGTCCTGCAATCAGAGATCGCATTTTCTTTACTTCTTTCGAAGGCTTTCTCTTGGTAGGGGAAGTTACTTTATCAGAGGGTTCCTGGGTTTATGTATTCTCTTTAAAATGAGTGGCTGACGCCCGGTTTTCATTCTTAGAATGTCCTTTTCCTGCGACCGATCTAGCATTTTCTTCATGAGAAAATTAGCAGCTTCTTCTTCATCTTTCGTGAGAGGTGGTTTCCTGCTTTGTTTGTCACAGCAAGAATTAATTGTTTGCACAAGATCTTTAACTGGAGATGATGAACTTTCTGTCACTGTCGCTGAAGTGGATGTAGCTAATTTGATGGGTGAAGTCGACATTTCGGTGAATTTAGCATTTGAAGGCCCAGGTGAAGTTTCAAAAAGAAGATGCCTACGAGACTATTTCAGCGGTTGTGGATGTAATGACAAGTCCACCATCTTCAGCTGTGTCTGTACCATGTGCGGTTGATGGCATATATGATGTAGAAATTGATTCATCAGTAGAAGACGGTGACATTGTTGAAATGGCAGAACTTGTGTCATAAATTGGCTTGTTTGGGTTCGCCTTGCGTTTTCTACCTGCCCATCCTAATGAAATGTAATGGGAACACAGAAGGCATTGCTCAGTAGACAGCTGCTCGTCATAAGCACACCAGATGTGGCTGTTTTTAGAAGCACATGCATGTGCGGATCTCAACATGCTCTCAGTCACAGGCTTGTGCTCAAACGTTCTTAATCTCCCATAACAACTGTCACATAATGTCGTCGAATGAATTGGTCCATCATTTGATACGTCAAGGCGGAAAAGGTTCAAGATGGTTTTGGTGTGATGCACACACTGTCGGGGTTTTATCTGTAAGCTTTTCTGTCTTTTTTTCTGTGTCTGCAGTCCACAAATGCGACAGAGCTGTGTTATGAATGAGTCATGATCAGACTTCAAATGCTCTTTCTGCTCCATTTTATTTGTATGCTCTGAAATACAAGTAATGTAGTGATATGGACAGGGAAATTGTTGGAAACCCCTGAAAGTTGAATAACTTTACTTCTATTACAAATGAATCCTAACACAGTCATACGATATCAAAGGTATAAAGAGAAACATTTTGACTGCAGTAAAGAGGTGACAAAAACACACTTTATAGTGGTCACACTGCTGAGGTGCCAGTTGGAGAGAAGCTTCACCCCTGGACCCACTGCAGGCAGGCCGCAGGAGATTTAGATCAGAGATTAGTTTTAACTTGCTCCTAAATTCTTGTACTCTCCAAGAGAAAAAAAAAGGAGACCTCACAAGAGTATTAATTCTTTTTTTAAAAAGCAACATATTGGTAAAACAGAAAATGAATACCTGGAATCTAAAACTGTGACAAAGTTTAGATGTAAAATTCCAAAATCAATGATAAAAACAAGTAAAAATAAACAGTCAACCCACCAATATAAACTGACAGTATTCTTCAAAATTGTGGAGGGTTTAAAAAAAAAACCACGTTCTTCTTAATATTTTTTTTATGAAATTATACCTGTAGCAGAACAGATGAAATGCTAGGGATGGGGGGGGGGGGGTAATAAACAAGTGACCAAATGTGAACCCATAAACCTCCGACAAATTTATTTGGACAGCATTGTATAGAATACACTTACTGTCATATCATTTTTACTACGTTAACAATTGTTGTATCTTTTGCTGGTTGTGGTGGACAGTAAGGCATGGCTCGAACCGACTTCTCCTTTGTCATGTCCGTACCTGTCACTCCTTTGAAATATCTTTTTAGTTTTCTAGGTCTAGCTCCTCTGAAACAGTGTTATGTCATACCTTTGGGTTTTTTTTATGTCACTCTTGTGAGCTGTCACGCCTTTGCAAAGATCCGATACCAGCGAATTAAAGCAACGAAATTGAATACCATGTCAATGATCAGTGGTGTTTAGTATTGTTTTCAACATTTACCAAATAATACAAAAAAGTGTGTTTTTCTGTCCTTCATGCAGATCGTATGATTTTTTTTGCAATCGGCCCCATTCTGTTCAATGAATAATTTCACAGAGACAGTGACCGTCCAAACAAACGAACATAAAAAAAAGACCGCAACTTTCGATAGAACGTCATTACGTGAGATCTTCAGAGAGACAGACCCCCCCCCCCCCCGAAAAATCAAATAAGTGTTTTGATCTGTAACTTCCTAACATTCTCCCGGGAGTGGCCACACTCTCGTCGTGAGCCCTGAGTCGTCGGGTGACAACAGCAGTCGAACCTGTGGATCTGGGTCATTAATTGGCCAGATACACACTGAAGATTGTTCTTACCAACCTCCTTGTTCCCTATGAGATCCTTTTGCTTCTCGGGGACCTCAGCACAGTGCTGCTGGCCCCCTGTTCTTGATTGGTTTTCTTCCTTGTAGAACTTCTTCCTCTTGCTTGCTGTTCCTTCTGTTATCGTCTGTTGTCTTTTCTGGTCTGGTTTTCTGTTTTTTTTCATTTTATGGTGGGCGCCAAAGTAAAGACAAGACGAGTGAGAGCAGAAAAGCAGTTCTATAACACTGTCCCTTTCAGGAATTTGATCCCTTTATTGCCAATGAAACATGTCACTAATTGACTGTTTTCCTCTAGAGCCCCAGTTAAAAAAAGTAATAAGATATTAAGACCTAGCAGGGCTCTAGGGTTTTTGAATTTTGATCTTTAGTTCTTGGTGCTGCCAGGGAGCCTGGCGGCACCAAGTCTAGTCCCGCAGCAGAGCATAATTTCAGGGATCCTTATAAAAACTCTGCCTTGGGTGGTCCCGGGTGCAATAGGCATCAGAGGCCATGGGTTCTGCCTGTATGACTGGGCCGGCAGAAAAAGTCTGTCGACCCTGGCAGATAAAAAAACATCTTTGTTCCTCCTTGTTCCCTCAGCAAATGCATCCTAATCTCTGGCCAGGTCTGTGCCTTATGCTGTAAAGGTTGCATGCCATGTTACTCCATATGTTACTCGTCTGTTACTGAGTTATGACAAATTCTTGTAATGATACGTAAGATGTGTGTACCATAATATGTGCTCTTAAACGCGTGGCGAAAATGGATTTCCGTCATGGGTGATTTTATCTTATCGTATTCTATGTTATCTTATCCTACCTTATCTTATCTAGCTTGTCACCCAAATGAACGGTGTATAATGTTACAATCTGAGAGTGGTGCCTCTACTCTTGTCTTATGCTGTTTCAAAACCAAGGCAGCAGTGAGAAAAGATCACTGTTAACTGGTAATATCGTTGGTAATTTAGTAAAATACAATAAAAGAATTTGTATTCAAACCAGTCTTTATTTACATCATGCTTGAAATGATTAATATTGTTTACAAGTGAGTTTTGTTTTCTTTTCTCGGATTTACTGAATCAACACGAATCATTTTATCATGTCATTAATAATCGACCATGTTTTTTTTAGGTCCAAATAGACAAAAAAACAACAAAAAAACTCAACAGGAAGACCCGCCCCCATCCCCCCCTCCCCCTCTCTTTTTGTCTGTCTTTCCTTGTATGGGATCGGGCACTGTCTTTGTGCCTGAACTCGTGATCCTGTCGTTATTTCATTCGTTTGTAATTCCCAGAACCGTTTGAGCTCGAGTACCACTCAAATACCTATTTACTGGCCATTTCGATTACTCGCATCAGCAAATTATCAGGGATATTACAATTGCCCTGTCAGGTCAATGGGGAGCAGGGCGGACAAATTACCCACGTACGCACAAGTTCCCACCTAAATGTTTTCAGATTCCAGTATTACACTTGCTGCAAAGCCATTATGTCCATTGAAGTGTCCCTCAAGAGTTGATAATGAGCTTGGCATGACGTTGAAGTGGACATTTAGCGCTCGTTCCTTGTTGTAAACTTGCAATTTATTACCCTAATCATGTCTGACATTACACAATGTACAAAAGGATAAAGAGCAACTCAGATTTAGCACCACCCGAGGCAGACAATGTTTTGTTTTGCAAAATGTAAAGTTTTCATCTTTCATTTATTGGAAAATAAGGTACGGTATTACGTTTAATGTGTTTGGTATAAAGAATATAGTGAAACAATGGGGAAAAATTATCAAGACAAACAAATTCGGCATTTTATTTTTTATATAAGTGGAACCTTTATTTCTGTAGTGTGGTGGGCAAGTGCCATCAGGCAACAACGTTAGCCAATGTAAATTTGGTCAGTCTGACACACCACGACATCGGGGTCCAAAGGCAATTTTTGAAGTCTTTTGCTGGCAACACTGAACCATTCAGTCAACTATGTACACAAGGTTTGCTGTGTTGAGTAGAAAAAAAAAAAAACGAAACTATTGGTAGTACGTGGTTTTAAAATAATGTAACTGCATGAGGCGTTCACTTACTGCGTACGTCAGATAATGAATTGAAAGTGAGATAAAGATATATTTCCCTATGGGGATTTGGGAGGATTATTATGTCATCCACATTGCTGGTGTGTAACGCTTCTCTTCTGTTCTTGTATTCTAGTCTCATGGTGTGTCAAAATGTTAACGGAGTGATGTAAAAAAAAATGTCTTTCGGCAAAGGACTCGTTTTCTATCATCTCCTTCGTTAAATACTACCATGGAATTTGAAAAATTTCTTTTTGGCATGCAAAAAAAAATTGCATGTCTTTAAATTTCACTGACTAGTTTTGACGATTTCACGAGGTTCTCTTCCCCTGAAGGATCCCCAAAGAGATTCAGTTCTTGTTTGAGTGAATGGTAGTCCTGTGTAAGGATTTACCCTCAGACTTTGACAGCGGTTGGTAGTCCTGTGTAAGGGTTTACCTTCAGAGTCCTGTGTAAGGATTTACCCACAGACTTTGACAGCGGTTGGTAATCCTGTGTAAGGATTTACCCTCAGACTTTGACAGCGGTTGGTAGTCCTGTGTAAGGATTTACCCTCAGACTTTGACAGCGGTTGGTAGTCCTGTGTAAGGATTTACCCTCAGACTTTGACAGCGGTTGGTAGTCCTGTATAAGGATTTACCTCCAGACTGACAGCGTTTGGTAGTCCTGTGTAAGGATTTACCCACAGATCTTGACAGCGGTTGGTAGTCCTGTGTAAGGATTTACCCTCAGACTTTGACAGCGGTTGGTAGTCCTGTGTAAGGATTTACCCTCAGACTTTGACAGCGGTTGGTAGTCCTGTGTAAGGATTTACCCACAGACTTTGACAGCGGTTGGTAGTCCTGTGTAAGGATTTACCCACAGACTTTGACAGCGGTTGGTAGTCCTGTGTAAGGATTTACCCTCAGACTTTGACAGCGGTTGTTAGTCCTGTGTAAGGATTTACCCACAGACTTTGACAGTGGTTGTTAGTCCTGTGTAAGGATTTACCCTCAGACTTTGACAGCGGTTGGTAGTCCTGTGTAAGGACTTACCCACAGACTTGGACAGCGGTTGGTAGTCCTGTATAAGGATTTACCTCCAGACTGACAGCGTTTGGTAGTCCTGTGTAAGGATTTACCCACAGACCTTGACAGCGGTTGGTAGTCCTGTGTAAGGATTTACCCTCAGACTTTGACAGCGGTTGGTAGTCCTGTGTAAGGATTTACCCTCAGACTTTGACAGCGGTTGATAGTCCTGTGTGAGGATTTACCCTCAGACTTTGACAGCGGTCTAGCTCTGCTTGACAGAGCCCCGAGGCGGTTGCCTACATTTTACATGTTCCGCCCAGATGATTATTGTATTTTAGCCAGGGACCCCGTGTACAGTAAATAAAATGAATCTTTACGCCTTTCTCCTCCCATCTGCACTTGAGGGCAGAGAAAATTCAACATTTTTTTTTTTTAGAAGGAAAGATTTAACCCCAAAACATGACATCCTCCTCCTCCCTAAACTCCATATTATTATGCTCTATTTATTATTGTTTTGTCTTCATGGACCTAGAATCGTGGTTTGTTGTTTTTTTTAATTTATCACAGTAAAATTTGAAGGATTCTACATTGTACATTTCAGTAACATTCTTAAAATGTCTTTCAAGACCGTAGATGTCCTACTTTCTCAGAAACCAAGACAGTTTAACCCTCTAGTGTCCCGACAGTTTAATGAGACATGGTAAAGGAGCAATTTATTATTATACTTTCTCTGTTAAAGGTCTCTGATGATCACTAAGTCTTTATTGCCAGGGGAACTGACCTAACATAATAATTCTTATACAGACACTGACATTTGAACAGCACTAAGTCATGAAGTCTCGTCTAAGCTACTGTATTTGTCTCTCCTTGGCACTCCAGCTGATAACCCAAATAGTGGTGTAGTTATAGTAGCAGTAAGAGATTCAAAAGAGTAATACTGGTAGTAAAGATGTCCCAAGTTTCGAGAAAAACGTGGCTGTGCAGCCATCCAGACACTTTCATATTCGTTAAGTATCAATTAAGGAGTGCAGTGGCTCAATGGTTAGAACTCCTGACCTGGGCAGGAGAACCTCCGGGTTCGAATCCACTCTGGCAGTGTTCAGCTTAAATGTTTTTTTCTATATAACACATATATTCGTCAGCAATCTCACGGGAAGCCAAACCTTATCCCTGACATGGTTGCCTTATGTTGGAAAGGGACGTAAAGTCTAAATTAAAAATTGTAAATAAATCGCTAATTAAGTAAATAAATAAATAAATAAGTAAACTATTATTATTAAAATAAACAATTAAATAAATACATCTGCTCTTGGTTTATCTGGCCAATGTTTGCTGCACGTACATCTGAAAGAACTATCTATATTGTTATCCTAAGAACGCAGTCAAAGTGCTCATCAGATATTTGAGTAAGCTTGACCTTTCACCCACTCTTGGCATCCTTAACTTAACGTTATGGGCCTTCATCATCGTTCTGAATTGACGTTTCTCGTATTCCCAACTCACCAAGTTGTCAACGTCTGTATGTGTAGAAAACAGACCCCCCCCCCCTTCCCGAAAAGAAAGGGGGGGGGAGTATTTAATTCAGTTCACCAGTTAACAATAAATACTGTCGATGCCATATACCATAGTAGCATCACTGGTCAGATTTCAATCTACATTTCAGCTGACCGAGAGATATTTGACAGCGTCTTTGTTTGTTAACAATAATAAGAAAATAAGTCGTCAGACTCGGCGAAATAGTGATCGCCTGCACAGAATCCCTTCCATCTCCACCCCTGAAAGCATAGAATTTTACCTGCCCTGTTTTACATTTTCTCATCGCAATATTTGTCTGATTTTTCAGGTGTTATATAATCTTTTTTTCCAGGGCCAAGTGAGAAGCCTTTCTATGCCCGTTCGTGGCGTGTGCCTGATGACCATGTTCTGTTGAAATCTAGTGCAAAAGATTACCTGTAAACAGAGTAGCACAATGGAATTCACGGACTTCGTGGCGCCAAACACATTTTTGAGTTTATTCGGTATTGCAACAAATATCATCAACATTGTCATTTTCGTCAAACAAGGAATTGAGCATTCGATAAACATCAGTTTACTTAGCCTGGCTATCTCTGATCTGGGATACCTGATAGCAAACCTAGGCTATAACATGTGTATTAACCCTCTGTTGACGACAACCGAACTATCCTTCAATTCGGCAGAGGTACAGTATCTTACCACCGTCATGGCTGGTGGCTGTTTCAGCAGGATCACATGCTGGATATCTGTCTTTATAACAGCTGAGAGGTGCTTGGGAATTTCTCTGCCTTTGAAGGTGAAGCAAATTATCACACCAAAAAGAACAGCGGTGATTATCTGCATCATATACATCGCTAATATTTTAGCCCTTGTTCCAGAGTTTCGAAATTTCCATTTGGGCTGGAAGTTTGACCTTGTACAAAATAGAACAATTTATGGACTTATACCCAGCGTTCCTGACGCTGGAAGGATTATTTTAACCTACGTTCTTGTGGTTTTGAATTGTTTTGTGTCGTTTATTTGCACCATTCTATTTACGATCATCTTAGTGACCAAACTCATTCAGAAGTCGGCATGGCGCAGGAAAGCCACCTCAGACAGCAATACACTGACCAGGCGAGACCAAAGAACAGCCAAGATGGTGGCACTAATAGCAATCATCATGATTGTCTGTTATACTCCTGGAACTGTCATCATCATCTACATCATTCTTCAGCCACAGTTCAATATATTAGGTCCTATGCAGTCAACCTATCTGACTGCCTGGTCTGTGGCATTTGTTTTCCAGAATACAAATTCAAGTACAAATATTTTTCTCTACTACTATATGAGCACTAACTATAGACTGACTTTTAAAAAACTTTTCGCAAAATGCTTAAAAGAGAAACAAGATCAACGTTCAGAAATGTTTTCCACAGATAGTGAAGAAAAGACAACGTCATAACGTGTGTGTTTTGGACTTTGACGAAGAAAAGATAATCTCATGAAGTGTGTGAGTTGCTTCTAACGCCAGTATAATTTATTCAGTATTTCCGTATTAGGGCTTATTGTATGATGTGATATTTTAAACGCCATCTGCAAACTGAGGCGTGATGAGAGATTAAAGCGAACAAGACTGGTATTATCCGCTTCCAGTTTCTTTTTATAATTTTAGTTCACTGACTGTTCCTCCTGGTGCCACTATTCGTTAGTTAGCCCACAGAATAATGCACTTTCCTGCAGGTAAATCTTATTAAATTACACGATATAATATCTGGCGCCATCCCTATATTGTTACCTCACTGAAGATGTGTGTGTGTGTATGTCGTAAGCTGGTTTTGTCATCATTTTTTTTTTTGCTCTTATATAACCTTTTCTCTTATACACGTTTTTCATTGACGTGAAAGCAAATTTTCTCATGGGTCTAGCATAGGTTAAACTGTGCTTCACCAGATAGTGTTGTTCAGTAATTAATACAATCATGCTGACTCTGGACAACATACTATCCACTGTACTAGAGGTTGCCTGATGTCATGGAATGTGTCAAAAGGTATGAGATGTCTAGAGCAAAAGATTCCTGATAAAACAGAATTTCCTTGGCTCTTTTATTTTTTGAAAATATGTCTAACAAACGTGAAGTTCAGTGAGAGAGAAGTGTAAAACTCCCAGCCAGCCGATACCTAGTCCTGGCGCCAACTTTACACATAAGATGGCCAGCATTGTTTCTACGTAGATCCGCTGGTTAGGACACCACACCGACTTTAGTTTGGTGTAGGAAATCCGCCCATTCGGAATCCTATGGTAATCTACGGCGGATTGACCTAGTGATGCTGGCTGGGCCATTGTAAACTGTCTGATTCAAGTTCCTAAGTACAAAGTGTTGATGACAAATTGGTCACACTCATCACCATTGGCTATTCATTCAAGGCGGATTGCATTTGAAGATTATTCAGCTGATGTGCCTGAATTGAAGTATTTAAGACATTCTATCCCAGGTCCTGTCATGAAACACCACAAGTGTATTCCCACAACTGCTATTGTCAACTTTTTTTGGGGTACCAAATATTCTGTGGTGGCCATGTTGGCTGAGGGAGAGTTGGACAGGCATATTTCAAATGTTTGTGGCTAAAACTGAAGCGAAAGATACGGATGACATTTCAGGTCAACCAGTTGTTGTTGTGTCGCTGTTCTCCTGTAAAACTGGGTTCTTCATGTGTGCGAGTTCATGGAGACTCAGCTCTATTCCACCTATCTGGGTATATCACCGTAATGGACCAGTGCAAGGCTATTTTTTAGAATGGCAATAATGTATAGCACAGCAGTTTATGTTTATTTTAAGCAAGCTCTGCTCCAGCAAACATGTCCCTTAACGAAGTATAATTTTCAGTAACGGCATAGTGGAAGTGCCTACTTTGGCGAAATAAGAAACATTCTGCTGAAATCCGGGCTACCTTTGGTGATGGGAATAGAGTCTGTCGTAGTGTCCTGGTTTCCTAAACTGTTTCAAAGAAAACAATAATAGAATCGACCTCAGAAATGACAAACATACGTGATTTTCCCAGGACGTACACAGGGCAATCGATGAGCCCATGGCTAGCTTAAGGCGCTTCAGAACTATTCATCATAGCTAGAATGATATTATCAGTGTTATATTGTCCACTATTTATCAGAAGTATCGTTCCTGTACATTAATTTTCACAATCTCAATTTCGTCGTGTAACAGCTCATGTTGGAAAGCGAATCGGTCCCAGAAAAGCGAAGTGAAATTGAAAAGCTTAAGTTAAAATTTTGGATGACTCCTGCACTTGTTCAGTAACCATACAATATTATATCCTGAAAGACACTTAGACCAACCGCCAAAACTAAAAGGAGAAAAGTCAAGAAGCTGGTCGTGATCTGTGTGTGGACGCCAGTTTTAAAACGGCACCTTTTTTTTTGTTGTTTTTTCAATCTGCCTCATACTTTTGTGAACTACATGACTTTTGTGACTGCATTTATTTAACATGACAGAAAAAAGAAACAATGGAAATTCATAACAATTTATTGATCTCATGGGGAAATTTCATTCCCCCAATTTACAGTACACACCAGGCGCAGTGGTGCAAAATAAATAAAAATATAAATGAATAATAAACACCACGAATGATAATTAACTGCCTCTCACAAAGCATACACTCTCAAACCAAGACATTCTGTCGTCCTGAAACGTACACTTGCTGCTGCTGTACACAAAACTTTAAATCCCACAGCCGAAACGTATTCCTCGAGGGCATTTTTACTGTCATACTGCAGAAGGAATCCATTTTCCCAGGCCAATATGAACAGCACAGGCAGCTGAGTTCACAAGTGGGCTGTTTCCTTTTTGTTCCTTTTTTTTTTTCCTACAACGAGAAACCACAGACTATAAGGTAAAACTATATTTTCCAATTCAATTGTTTAGTTGAGGTAAGAAGGGAGATCAATGGGTCGATCCACGGTTAATGAATATCATTTCAGAGGGTTGTAACCGTGCAGTGCTGTGCAAGATGAAAATCCTGTCAGTGCCCATTATGTCTTATAAAATTGAGTCCCCACCAGATACTAATCATTTATTAACACTGATCATAACAGCTGATTGCGAATGATCATGCATTGCACAGGCCTACAAGATTATGGAAATATATTGTGCTTTCACTAATTAATACGAAAAGCTCCACCTATGGCAAAATGCTTCAGTGTTACCCTGAATTTCCTCCACTGAAAAGTTGGAAATTAAAAAAAAACGCATTATAATGACTTAATTAGTATTCTATTTGGCAGACTGAGTGTAGCAATATCACTCATATTAATTTGGAGATCTTTCCTATAACATTACCAGTGTCATTATTATCTGTCACTTTCCCTGATATTCACAGTGTAGCCTGTAACATACGCACCACACTACTTGGTACAGATGCAATAAGAACAGCTTGATCAGTGATAGAACATTAAAATGTTATAACTTAGACAGCCAGTTCACGTTTTATTTTACTTTGGAAAACTGGTGCTAAACAAGAAATTTCTGATCTAGTCTTGAGTCAATAACCACATTGAAGTCACAAAAGTGCGAATCACATTCGTTACTAAACTAGCCAGTTCTTGTTTCGAAACTGCCACAAGTGTTTTTGTTCAGATATTCATACTTGTAAATCACAACTAACACATCTGAAAACTGTGTAGCTCTAATTTCTACATTTCTCCTTTTCATCTGTGCGGGCGAAAATGTCGAGGATAAGATTAACAAAGTCATTGTTTATATCTTATAATATAACACGAATCTTTTCCCTAATCATTTACACATGCAGTGGCAACGTCGATCCCGATCAACGACTGCTACACACGTAGGGGTGCAGTGTCAGAGGACCTGATTCTCATTGACCATGACTGTAAGCGCAAATGGTCAGTATGGAGAGCTCTAGACACTAGTTGGTTTATGTAATACTATTGCAGACTACCAGTAACACCTCCCTGGCCCTGCAAGTTTTCATGATGCCATGGCGAGGACAGGGCATCAAATGCAATAATTTATAGAGTTTTTTTGTTGTGCTTTGAAATTGTTATTAAGGCGTGATTTACTCAAACATGACCAATGCCGGGTTTTAGGTCACCAGCCGCCAAATAAGACGAAATATAGTCGTAAAATGTATCCAAAAAACGAATAAATTTACCCAAAAAAAAAGGAAAGAGAAGACATGTACCTATAAGTACCAACAGCGTCAAGATGTCTACTTTCACTGTGCTAAGAGTCATTACTGTTTTTATTTAATTGAAGGTGACAAAGCGTAGTTTTCTTTCTCAGAAAAAAAAATGCACCCCCAAAATCAATTTTCATACATGAGATTTTGTGACACAGATAAATGTAATTAAGTATGACCTGTGTATAATGTGATATTTCTTATATCGATTCATTCCTGTCCTTTGTTCTGCTAGGTGTAAATTTGTTTAGCATCTTTCTAAACAGATTAATTATAAATTATTACTTACATGAGCAAAATATTTCGTTTCCACCTCACATGCTCGTTCTGAAAGTGACAACTGCCTATTATGAATGTGACTATAATTGCCTAAGATCTTAAATTAAATCCTGGAATAGATCTTGTGGATCATCGGCGGGAATAATACTGGGCGCAGCTTATGGCAGTCGCTTGACACGAGAAACTACAAGTGTAAAATCCCCTTATGGCAAAACATCATGGCAAATTCCCCTTCCCTTCATCCCCCCTCCTCCCCCCCTCCCACCCCCCCCCCCCCCGGAATGTTTTGCCAGATGGACGCTTTTTTCCCGCACTTATACACTGATAAAATGATGTGTTTAGTAAGAACTGAAAACCTTTCAGCAAATTGTTCTCATGGAATTTTCTATCATCGACATGACAGGTAACAATTTGTATAGACACCCATAATGTTCAATTAGATGGGTACTTTCCCGCATCATGTCATCAGTAGTAAAACTACCTGTTACTATTGGATAAACCGCAGACTAATTTAATCAATACTATCCTTCTAATTTTGCCAGCAGTGAAACATTTTGAGAGAAAATAATTCTCACCTCCTCATGTTCTGTAATTATATACATTGAGGTTGACATGAATTCAATAACGAATTGTTTGGCTGCGGTTCTTTCTCTCTGAACAAATCCAGAAGTCTGCTCGTTCTCATAAGAGCTTCAATTATTTCTGTGTTGTTGGTTGTTGTTTCTTAACCCCAAGGTTGGTGTGAATTCAAAAATCATGTTATAATATAACATTTATAGATAAGGATTAGTTTTCTTAGGGGGTTCGGCATTTCGTTTGCCATGGTTTAAGGGAGCTCTGACTCCTGGCGCCAAATATATTTGATCTACAAAACATATATTTCTTCTGCCATGAATGTTTTTTGAAGACCCAACTTTACGAGCAGAACTGGTATTTTCCCAACCGGGCTATAGAAACAAGATAGAAATGTTTACCCAACGATAGCTATACACTTGGGTCAGCATTTACACTTCCTTTTTCACTGAGGAGCAAACAGAAAATGACTATTTTTATCAGTTTCATATTTTCTGCTAAGATTGTTAAGTTTAGACGGATATAAAATCTTTATCAATATGGAAGACAAAGAGTCCGTTTTTATATTCACTGACCAACAAAGTGAAATAACTATTTTTGCCAATTTTGTCTTCATAAGTAATTTTATTTGCGTCTTTGGGGTGGTAGCAAATGTCATCAATATTATTGTGTTTGTCAAGCAAGGCTCCATGATCGCTTTGTGTGGTCTGGCAGTTTCTGATCTTTGTTGTTTAACTACGCAATTATGGACGAATATGTGTTTTAATCCACTTCTTGTGGACGCTGATATTTCTTTTATACCCTCAGAAGTGCAATATTTAACCGGTGGAATCCCCACTGTAGTCTTTAGTCGAACTACTAGTTGGATCACAGCTTTCATTACAGCTGAAAGATGTTTGAGTATTGCACTACCACTCAAGGTGAAACAGATCTTTACTTCACGGAGGACCACCATTATCATTGTCTTCATCTTCTTCTTCAATTTCTTGGCAGCTGCACCGCAATATGCAACAGCTTATCTTGGCTGGAAATTTTACCCCGAGAGAAACGGGACATTTGTTGGCGTTGTCCCTACAGGAGATCCAAATATAAGTAAAATTATGTTTGTTTTATTGTCAATATTTGGACTTGCAGCATTTATCACTGTCTCCGTTTTCACGGCTATTTTGGTAGTTAAGTTAAAACAAAAATCCATCTGGAGAACAACGGTGACAGTTGCCAATGACCAGTCTGAAGCCATGTCTAATCGGGATCGGAAGACGATAAAACTGATCATTTTGATAGCTGGAATTCTTATTGCTTGTTCTGTCCCTGGAGTTCTGGCATCCATTGCTGCCTTTGTGGAGCCTGAGTACAGTGTGGCTGGTCGGTATTCATTAGCTTACTTTGCTTCTTGGGCAGTGGCGTGTTCGGCACAAAACGTCAACTCCAGTGTTAACATTTTCCTCTACTACACTATGAGTACCAACTACAGGGAGATATTTTTGATGTTGTTCTACAGGCGGGGACATTTAGACAAAATCAGTAAATCTTAGTAATTTCCACACTTAATCCGTAGAGCTTGTTTGAGGCTCAATAATCTCTAGGCAAATAACTTTGTCAAGTTTGCTCTACGAAGGCCAGAACAATAATACATGTCGCTAGTTATTAATGCCTATCCACGACAATTACACTATCTAATTTAGAAACAATTAACCATTGGATTCATTTACACACTATTCATTGTTTGTTCCAAGTTGTAATCATAAATAAGCTAGTTGCCACTGTAGCATTTGCCACAGTTATGTTATGTATTCTGCAATACGATCATAACCAAGCAGTGAAATTTGGACGATGATGTTCAAGGATAGAACCATTGATAACACTTTTGTTTCCCATTTTCCCGTGTCTACACTCGTTGAGACAGCAGTGGTTGAATCAGTTTATCCAGACTCTTGGAAATTTAAACCTCAGACATCAACAAACAAAAAAACTAAAAATCACAGACCCTTCGCGAGTGATGATTCTGACTCCAAACAGGGTGGTGTTGCTACTAATCCCATTCTTGCTTTCCATTGGAACGGAATGGTCACTTTTAGGTTTGGTCAAGTGACGTCATAGTAGTAGTTGTGTTGGAGAGTTCTTTGGCTGGATACTGGAATTAATTTGTATCTGACATATCCGGCCATTCACAATTATTTAGAATCATTTATGTGGAAGAAAAAACTGAACTTTATAGCATTTTTACTAAATGTTAACTTGTAATTACTGTCCTTACTACGTCCTTACACTGTAACATTGTCTGTGATAAAATGTTGTATAGAGAAAGAGAGACAGGGAGGACATAGACTGGGAGAAGAGAGAGGGAAATTGAGAAGGAGGGAGGGGGAGATTGAGAGGGAGAGAGAGAAGAGGGAGGTTGGGGGAGAGAGAGAGAGAGAAGAGGGAGGTTGGGGAAGAGAGGAGAGAGGGGAGAGAGAGATTGAGAGAGCGAGAGAACATAGACGTGCTTCCTTCCAGTACCTAAAAATTAAGGATCCTGATCGCTTTGTGCCAGGCAATCGTAAGGATTTATAGTAAATGTATGATGTATACATAATGTATATTTTTAAAGAACCCGTATGGACCCCAGCTTTTTGATGTTTGAACAACTGAGTGGACGCGGTGTGTTGATCTCTTTAAGTGTTCATTGTTACCCTGTGTTTGTATTTACGTCAGTGCGGATCGCCGAGTAGGTCTGTGGTATCAAGAATCTACTTAACAAAATATTGTTACGTCAGTGCGGATCGCCGAGTAGGTCTGTGGTATCAAGAATCTACTTAACAAAGTATTGTTACGTCAGTGCGGATCGCCGAGTAGGTCTGTGGTATCAAGAATCGACTTAACAAAGTATTGTTACGTCAGTGCGGATCGCCGAGTAGGTCTGTGGTATCAAGAATCGACTTAACAAAGTATTGTTACGTCAGTGCGGATCGCCGAGTAGGTCTGTGGTATCAAGAATCGACTTAACAAAGTATTGTTACGTCAGTGCGGATCGCCGAGTAGGTCTGTGGTATCAAGAATCGACTTAACAAAGTATTGTTACGTCAGTGCGGATCGCCGAGTAGGTCTGTGGTATCAAGAATCGACTTAACAAAGTATTGTTACGTCAGTGCGGATCGCCGAGTAGGTCTGTGGTATCAAGAATCGACTTAACAAAGTATTGTTACGTCAGTGCGGATCGCCGAGTAGGTCTGTGGTATCAAGAATCGACTTAACAAAGTATTGTTACGTCAGTGCGGATCGCCGAGTAGGTCTGTGGTATCAAGAATCGACTTAACAAAGTATTGTTACGTCAGTGCGGATCGCCGAGTAGGTCTGTGGTATCAAGAATCGACTTAACAAAGTATTGTTACGTCAGTGCGGATCGCCGAGTAGGTCTGTGGTATCAAGAATCGACTTAACAAAGTATTGTTACGTCAGTGGACAGCCTTAGTGTTTCCTTCTCTTTCTTTTTTTTTCTTTTTTTCTTCTTAAATGTACATGTTTTTGTGGCCAGAAAGAACATCGTTTCAGAGACTTGCAGTGGCGCGCTGAGAATATTACTGGAAACCTTTCCCGTTCTGTCGATGCCATTAGGTTGTATGAATTATAGACCTCTTTAGATAGCATTAATTTCCCAACATTAGTCATCATAATGGATTGTGAATATTCATGACTGAGAGGGGTGTACAAGATTATGTAAATAAATTGTGCCTTCATTCAAGATGACAAATTGCTTTTCTGGCAAAGTGCTTCTGTCACTACGTCATTTTGTTCAAATTATGTGGAGCTAAAAATCAAAACGTACTATCTGGTGATCTGATCAAAATAGCTCTTTGTGATCCTTGAGAAAGCCATTTTCGAATACTTCTTTTTTCTCAGACACGCTGGCCAAAGAAGCTCTGCAACGTCCACCACAACACCTAAAAGTAGCACACACTGACTTCAAGCCCTCTGTTAATAATTTCTTTCAATCGAGATGGCAGGAAAAATGGGATGAACAAACATTTTTTTTTTTAATGTACACTTTAGCCGAGGTGAACTCGATGTCAACTTGAACAGTGGACCCATGACTCTCAACAAAATCGAAGAGATGACTTTGTCTTTGGTAGACTCCGCGTGGGTCATATTCACCTCACACATCCTTTTTTTTTTTTTTAACTTAGGGAGAATGTCCCCCAGAATGTGTGGCTTGCATTAACAGAATGTGAAGATTTCATGCATGTCCCAAGAAGACACTATATCTGCAGATCCATGAAAGAATTATTTTCTGACGTGGATCCGCAACACACCCTGTCCTTTCTGAGAGAGGCTAAGATCGACAGCGTGATTCAAACACTTTTATACTCGTTTTCAAAACTTTTTCCAGATGTATACAAAACAACTTTTGAGAATTTTACCAGTGTGATAAAAGTATAGGAATATATTCAATTCTATGTTAAACTTAAAAGCTCTGAATAGAAACATAAATAAATAACATGTACCCTGGTACCCAGATAGACCTTGAAGGATGCAATGTTGCCGCTGTCGTGCCGACGCTCTGTAAAATTCAAATTCCAACTCTAACTCAAACTGTCTTGGAAATGGAAAACTACTCAGTAATACAAAAAACATTACTACAACTGTACGAGTGGCTTGACACGATACACTTCCACTAACCACAGGAAAAAATGCACATTGATAGCAATTTGAGTTTTGATATCACTATTCTACTGACCAGGTTACAAGGATCTAAAATACAAATACTGGTGAAATATTGGAACTCCCAACAAAACAATAGCATTGCCGTAATTATTTTTAGCAATTATTTTTGCACAGCCCTCGAACTGTTGCAAACTTTGTGCAGATTGAGTTCATCAGAAACAAGTTTTACTTTAATTCCAAAAGACATTACGTCGGTGTAGAACAATACTCTTGTAACCCACACAAAACATAGTTTGTGGGTTACAGTAGTACTGTTTTACACCGACGAATTAGGAGGAGACATAACTCAAGGCATCTCCAATGGGAAAATAGTTTATATTGATTATCACCCTTGTTTTCTTTTAGCGTTTTTGGGGCGTTTTTGCACTTTGCTGAAACCAGATAAACTAATAAAGACGTCTGAAACACAGCAGAAAACGATCAGGATGCTACTTGTATGGTTAGATGTGCTATAAAATTGGACGTAAGGATTATAAGCATTGGTAAAGAATGAGGGAAAGTTTAAGCAAACTTGGAAAGGCAACTGTTATTATATTTAACATTATTTCAGTGTTAAAGGAATGTTGTTGCCTCTTCATTGTACCTGAAACATGCAAAGATTTTCTATAGCGCCGTTAGGAGTTCAAACCTGGCACTTCTGACACAAGTAGCAAGTGCTAAAGTTAAATGGAGACCGATAAGCGGTGAGTCGCAGTAGAGCTAGGTGTAAGAAGAAAGTTGGCAAAAAAAAAAAAAACAACGTTGTATTTGCAGAGCCCAACGGGTGCTGGCGAACTGACATAAGAAGGCGTTACAAACAAAACATGAATGTAAAAAAAATTACCAAATGAGGTCCAGCATTAAAGAGTGAGAGGCCAATATTTGTAGTTTGTACGGATGGTTATGTTTTGTTGAGTAGTTGCAGCATGTATTCATTTGAGTCTTATGGTCAATTGCCTTGACTGCGACTGCCGAGCAGAAGCCAGTCGCACGTAGTAAGGGCTGGCGTGTATTTGTTCCAACTGCAGCGTACGTAAATACTAAATATCTTACCCTCACTACGACAGCCAAGCGGCTTTCAGCTGTACAAAGTAAGGGCTAATGGTATTGTGTACTCTGCAGCGTTGATACTTTACCTTCACTACGACAGCCGAGCAGCACTCAACCGCACACAGTAAAAGCTAATGATATGGAACAATTCTTCAGAAAGCTGCAAGATATTTTTATTGATAAACCTACAAGATGCTGCAGGGTCCATGTTTGGATCCTCACGGTAATTGCAAAACAATCCCCGAATATCCAACTACCAAGGGAGGCCCAGTGGTACAGAAAAAGGAATGTATACTTATGGGATACCGCAGGCCTGTTTTCTCACAATGATGACAGATCTTTAATTGCTGGCCGCCAGCTGTAACCGTGGGCAAATATAGTAAAAGATTAGATAGTTACATTGAAACATGCAAGCTTTCCCTCACTAGGACCTTCATCAGGCACATAGATATTTTTATAAAAGGGCGGGGGGGGGGGGCACACAATGAATGTATGAACAAAAAAAAAATTGATACTCTAACCGAGGTAAAGGAACTGTAGTAATAAAGTGATGCTTGGCAAGATATAAACAAACAAAAAACAAAAAACAAAAAAAAAATTATATGAAGGGGATTGGGGAGGGGAGGATGGGGGTGAGCAAGAATGTATGAAGATGAACTGGACTGGCAATAGGCATGAAATAATGGATGACGGAAAATGAAAGGAAATAAAAATTCTACTTAGCTGCGCTGCTGATCTGTGAGATGCACACTGGCTGGCTGGAAAGAGGTGAATGAGCCCTCTAAGAGACAATGTGTTAGATTGGTGTCAGTATCAGTTAATTTAAGGTGGGGCAGTGTGGTGCCTATTGCTGAGTGAGGGAAGGGGAGAAAAGGATAGATAGTGTGACTACAACAGATTGATGTGTAGAGTGGATGAGTAAAGAACTAGTTAGCCCACACATGCTTGAAAGGGGAAAAGGGAAACTGAATGTGTATGCATGGGGAGGAAGTAGTAGAAGGCCCATGCTTTTGTCGAATGAGTAAAGAGGTAGATGTATGTGTAGGGGAGTGAGAGAAGGGAAATTGCTTAAGTGGGGCCATGGAAGAGAGGAATGTGGGATAAACAATGAATTGAATTGAAAAGTTTTCAACAGTGGGGTGGGGTAGTCGGGGCAGAGTGCCCAACTCAAAGATAAGGCGCTGCTCTGTTTCAAAGCCTTGCCTCGCGCCTGAGTGGCATGACAACAGCCCCGTTATCTGGAGATCACATGGTTGGGCTGGTTAAAATGGAATAATATAGGTTTATTGTTTTGGTTGTCAATGTCACGCAGGTGCACACTGAATCGAACATTGAGCTGGCGCCCTGTTTCACCAATGTGCACTAGACTGCACCAGGCGCATCGAATGGCATAGACGATGTTCCGACTAGAGCAAGAGAAACTGTCTCGGACACTGGTTTGGTGGTGATGACGTTGGTGGTGGTATGGTGGTGATGCTGGTTTATGAGCATGAAAAAAAAAAAATCAGTGGTGTCATCACAAATTACACAAGAGATGTACTCATACGTTAAACGTGTTTCACAGTAAATAAAGTACTCATTTAAAATCGGGAGGCGTTCACACCAATTATATTTCATGAAGGAAATCAAAGGGAAGATGAACGCCCCATTCATATACAAAAAATTGTCTTTCAGTACGTTTTTTTTTTTTCAGATTGAGCGGGATGAACATCCATTTTCTGGAAACCTGTCTGCTGGATTTATTTGAATTTTTGCATCGGCTCTTGTTTATTTTATACTAAACTTTATGGAAAATGATTGTTTAACATCTTGTACTTTGGCCTGATCTTGAGTTGTTGTTGTTGTTGTTGTTGTTGTTGTTGTTGTTGTTGTTTATCATTTTGTAAAAGTAAACAGAGTTATTAAAAGAACATTCAGACATTACTAAACTGTTCAACACAGGTACGCTTTACCGCGTGGAGTATTTCATTTCCCA
The DNA here is from genome assembly GCA_963931925.1 of Onchidella celtica. NCBI lineage: Eukaryota > Metazoa > Mollusca > Gastropoda > Systellommatophora > Onchidiidae > Onchidella > Onchidella celtica. The sequence continues at coordinate 3,549,833 of OZ007575.1, forward strand.
GTTCAAGGTGAACAGACATTTAAATGTTTTCATTCCAGTGTCCTTCCAGACAAGCAGACAAACATCACCACTGGTAACAGCTACTGTTACGAGTGGGGTATTAAGGAATTATAGGTGTTACGACTGCATTTAAAAATCGAGAGGTATTTAGGAATTACTCTTTCACACCATGCCACATACTAATAACAATCTGAATGGTTTTATCAACAGACCTGCAGGGCCACAAATTTATTTACTTTATATTCCCTAACAATTTCGTCTAGCTCTTACATACTAAAAAGACAACATCAGCAGCATCAAATGAAATTCAATAATATGTCACTAGAAGTCTCCTCTAGATTCCTAAAAGATTATATCATTCTGACTCACTCACAATTTAAGTATTACTGATCTATCTCTCAGATATAGTCTGCCTACTATCTATCAAATAATATTCTAATGTCTCAGACGACAATGTTATCTCAGTTATTTGTGCCTACCGCTTATAATGGATCAAACTCGTCAATACAAACTGACGTAGTTAAGTTAGATCTAGATCTACTCTAGGATGGGCTGGCAATCCCCAGCCTCATCCAGACACATCAATTTCAATTTACAAATGTGTATGCCAGACATTCATACTAGATCTAGTTGCAAGTTAATATACATCGTTGTCTTGCATTCTTCGGTAGCACTCCTACTGGAAAATTAAGGTCAGCTTCACGTTCATTGTTGAATCAACAGGCAGACACTTACACTTGGTCCCTGATCAGAAATCAGGGAACCGTAGATAACAGCAGTGGGTAATTCTCACAAAGAGCATATGGTCTCATTTCAGTGTCTATAATGGACATAGACGTGAATATAACAATCTTCTGATTCTTCTGGCAGAATCCCGCCGACCGCCTGCACAGATGGATATTTCTGCATGGAGTGATCAAACATAGGAATGGCTGCGCTTATATACTGTGCGGCCGGCTGCAAATTAACATGTCAAAACCCTTCCTAAAGTCTCTAAACCCTCTACGTTTTATGTACGAATTTACTATCTCCCTTTACTCACCCCTTCTCTTCCCCTGTTAGAGTTCATCAAAATCACGGGGTCGAGAACTGCACCGTCACTGCTAACTTATCCATTTATTCTATCTTGCCCCACTTTCTTTCCATCTCTAAGAAAAAGCGTTACAAAAACAAACTGTTCACGAGACAGTTCAAGGACATTTACGCTGGCTATAATCAACGAAACCGTGAAAACAAACAAGTCGTGACCCAGCACGACAATTATAAGTTTAACCCTGACAGCTACCAAGCTATGTCAGCTTATCAGGCCAGAACAATGTACCGTCCACCGGACGAATACAGAGAAGCGCTGTTTTGCCTGGAGTACTAAAGTTATTCACAGGGTTCTCTCTTTCAATTGGTTTTTGTTTAATGGTATCTTAAGTATTTTTTCTCTATTTCTCCAATCTAGTTAAATGTTGGGCGGGTGTTACTGAGAAAATCGAATGTTTTAACTATATTTTATTTTACTAAAAACAGAGCAAGACTGTTTGGGCTTTGGTGGTCACAACAAAACACACGTCGCCATAATTTAATAAATTAATAAACAACTTAAATGAGCTACGGGAGTTAATTAAGTTTTTGTTGGGTTTTTTTTTATTTCAATTCCTAGGGGATGCCATGAGTTATGTCATTTTTGTTTTATGTTCAAGAAAGCATCGGTGTTGAGGGGACAGAGAAGGTGCATGAGTAAACAAAGTTTATTTGTTTTTGTTCTGGTTTTTCTAATCAATTGGGTTAGAATCAAATAGTCGGTAAATCAGTACTGGAACGTTTGATTTACTTATCAAGAATACTTATGCATTGAGAATTCTTATTTGTTTGTAAAGGAGATGCATGTAGTCGCTCGCGATCTCCTTTTGTTCCAACTCCACTTGCACAGCTGAGAATTTCCACGTTAAATGTTTGCGGCTTTAGTATTATGAGGAGATAGAATAAACAGAAACCGTGAAACAGTTTGATAAAGTACCACAACGCATTGTCAGCAAGTGTCAACGTACCTCTTATACATACAAAAAGATCTCCGGTTTATCAGAAAATTGAGATAGAACAAACAAGAATGAAAGTAGCAAGCTGTATCACGCAGATCTTTGACATGAGATTTATTAACCCAGTTGTCGCCTTAATCCATTTGGCTTGGCTAATTTTCTACCACAGTGCTGCCAGGGTGAAAGACAAGAGCTTTTCTCAGAAATGTATAGGCTGCTGAGCTGCGATTTGCCGAGCTGTGCAAGTTTCAGATACCAATTTCTTGTGATTGCCACCTGCAACTCAGAAATATTTGGCAAAGCACAGTTTTTTTGGAAGAGGGGGTGGGGGAGCTGCAGTGAGGCTAAAGGGCACAAGAGATTTACAGTCATGTTAACTCAAATCTGTTGCAGATCTTTATTTTAAGAAGAATCGCTGACCTTGACATTTACACTTCACTCTCACAAGGTCACGAGTACCTAATGGACTTCTTTCATCTTGGTCTTCCTTATTCTTTCTTCTGGCTCCTTTTCCCTGTAGGCTTGTGCCATAGACAAGTCGTAGTGAGAGAGAGAGGGGGGGGGGGGGGTCGAGAGAGAGGGAGAGAGAGAGAGAGAGGGTCGAGAGAGAAAGAGGGAGAGAGAGAGAGGGTCGAGAAAGAGGGAGAGAGAGAGAGAGAGAGAGATAGAGAGAGTATGACAGAGTTCCCTACTATCGAAACGGAGGGGCGTAGTTTTATATACTTTCAGTGCTGTTGTTTTCGTTTCTGCTGCATGACAGGGGAGGCAATGATGTTATTGATTTATTTCATTTATTTGTTGTCGGCCCTGCTGGTGGCAGGGGTAAGAAGTTGTTAACTCTAATCTTCGAAGCTGTGTAGTTTTAATCATGATAATTCACAAATTTGCCAAAGATTACGTAAGCAAAGTATTATCAAAGTCAAAATTGGGCAAAAAGAAAAGGTTGTATGTTTTTCTGTGGTTTTTATGATATTTCAAGTATTATCAAATCTTCATGCAAACCCTTGGAGTCACAGTATAGTAGTGCCTGACGTAAAGTTAAAATGTGGTACAAATACAAAAACAAAGCAAGACAAAGTTGTATAACACAAAGGGCTGCATTAAGAACAACTAAGGCTGGGCGCGCATTATGTTAAAATTAAGCACCCTTTCAATACAAGCAATCTTTCGCGTGGCGTGCAGCACGGTAAACTCTTTGCCAAGCAAGCAAAAATTTGCGTTTGCACGCCGTGCAGCAAGCGAAACGAGATAGTGCGCTCGGTCCCTAATAAGAATACCATGCAAATAAATTCTGAAAGATGTTTTTTTGGTCTTTTTTCTTTGTTTTAAATTTTATTATAGATGCTGTTGTTGTTGTTGTTTATTGCTAAATGGGGAGGAGGGTAGTGTCACGAGTGGAGTGAGCGAGATTCAAGGATTACGGGGGCATGGAAGTGTAGGATGGACTCACGGGATAATGAGGCTGCTCACCTGTATTGACTTCTGTTAGTTAGCGTGGAAGCGTGCAAGACGTGAGTAAAGTGAAGGCGATGAGGTAAATCTTGTGTAGTGAAAAGTCACTGCAAGTTAAGAAAGTCCAAGGGGACAGACGTGAAGAGAGCAGTCGGGAGATTGTTGTGTGTTTTCCAGTGATGACTGGTAGGTTGAACTGTGATTGATAATTATGATGATTGATGTACTATATTCTCCTAGGACCATGATGTAAATAAGTTATATGTGAGGAATGTGAAAGTCATTGATTACTGTGTATAGAGATGGGCGCAATGAGCGATAGATGTAAGTTCGGATCATGGATTCGTAGCGAGTCTGAGTGTTGTGTGGTACAGTAGAGGTGTGTTACCGTAAGAGGTGTGGTGAGTGAAAGGTGGACTATTGTGTGTACGCTTGATAGTTCGTAATGAGTGGTGAAGTGGATAGTAATTGTATGGTGTTATAGAAATGTAATATTATTCTTATAGGTGCCGGGGTCGGGCAGAGAAGCCACCCGCGGTGAGCGGACTTGTGCCGGGGTTGGGCAGAAGGCTATCCACAGGCCTGCCTGAGTGAAGCTGTCGCGCAGGACAGCGGGAGCACATGAGTCGTGGCAGTCTGGCCACAGACAGGGACGTTGTTATTAAGATGTTAATGTGCTATTAAGATGTTAATGTGCCATTGAGAACATAATGTGCTATTGAAATATTAATGTGCTATTAAGACCTCGAGGGGAGATTGAGATACGGAGATTAGGTTGAGCAGGAGCCAATAAGAGAGGCCCGCAAATAGTACATATATAGATGTGAGGCTGAGGCCAGAGCATATTTTAGAAAGTATTATCGGTTTGTGGACCCGTAGAAGAATGAATGTCGGGAACACTGACCATTGAATGGTATTTGAACTGAAGAATGTAATGCACGTATATCTTTATTTTTTAGGTATAATAAATGTGTGAGTCTGGTTGGTTGTTCTGTTAAGTGTTATACTTGTTCGTTCGTGATTGTTGTCCTGTCATAATTATTACATTTCCCAGTCTGGGATTTGTGACAGGTAGAGGCTTTACATATTTTTCTCGTTGTTATTGTTTTGTTGCCACATAATGGGGTCAGATTTACCCCGTGTAGGTCTGATGTAACGTTACTGATCAGTGATCCCTCTCCTTGTTCGCTAACAATCCTCTCACTCAGACATGGCACTATGGTAATCCTCATTAAACTGCTTTCAATAAAAACTTTGAAGAAAGGAAAGACATAAAGAAAGAAAGTAAGCAGAAAGAAAGAAAAAAAAGTGTACCAACCAGTGTGGAAAACTATTGAATCCGCAGTAGTTGTAATTTCACTCAAGCACACTGTGAATTTAACATAAATATTAATGGTTCACGACAATCATGGAATTCGTTCAAGCACACATGCAAACATTAATCCGCAACTATTAACAAAATGAAAACAAAAAATTCAAACAAATACGAACACAAACTTTCAGTTATTTACAATCATAAAGGTGAAAAAACAACAACAAATTACTCCCGACATAGTTATGTCATTTATTCCGTAATTATAGTAAACAAACCCAAAACAACAAACAAACAAAAATAATAATAATAAACAAATGATGAAATTGGTGCACACAAAGTCTCATTGATCACAATAATAAAACAAACAAATAAAGCAAAGAAGGAAAAAAATGAATGAGGAAGAGTTTGATAGAGGTGTTTATGTGTGTGTGTCGATGTGTTTGTGTGGATGTATGTGTGTGTGTGTGTGTATTTTCATATTCAGAGGGTTTTTTTTTTTTAATGAATTTTAAAGAATTCCCAAATTCAAATTATTTAAACAGTACAAGCCACCTTACGTTTATGAGCTCTACAATACAAATAGACAGCCTAGAGAAACTACCACAATGGTTATTCTCCGAAGTAGATATTTTTCTACATATCAAGGCAGAGAGCACAATTTCAGATGTTTACTTGTGGGTCTAAACAATGGATTCAAGATAACGAATACATTTCAAGTCAAACAGTTTTAGTTCCTCTCCCGTAAACTTAGTCTGCATGTAGGTCCTTCACACTGGTAGGATTTTATGGAAGTTACATTTTATTGCGTTACTTTTACCTTAAATGAGGTTTGGTTGTTGTTTTTTTTCATTTATTTCTTTTTGTTGGTGCAATAACATAATAATCCTGTCCACATATTTGTATGTATGACAAACGACGCCCACTCATGAGCAAACCTGATAAACAGCTTTGCGCTGAGCTCCCTGAGATTAACATGGAAAATACAAAGTATAAAATTCAAATTTTGTTCATTTTCTCTACATTTCCCCGCCTGTAGAACAACTTGAGAAATATCTCCCTGTAGTTGGTACTCATAGTGTAGTAGAGGAAAATGTTAACGCTGGAGTTGACGTTTTGTGCCGAACACGCCACAGCCCAAGAAGCAAAGTAAGCTAATGAATACCGACCAGCCACACTGTACTCAGGCTCCACAAAGGCAGCAATGGATGCCAGAACTCCAGGGACAGAACAAGCAATAAGAATTCCAGCTATCAAAATGATCAGTTTTATCGTCTTCCGATCCCGATTAGACATGGCTTCAGACTGGTCATTAGCAACTGTCACCGTTGTTCTCCAGGTGGATTTTTGTTTTAACTTAACTACCAAAATAGCCGTGAAAACTGACAATACAGTGAATGCTGCAAGCCCCAATATGGACACCAAAACAAACATAATTTTACTTATATTTGGATCTCCTGTAGGGACAACGCCAACAAATGTCCCGTTTCTCTCGGGGTAAAATTTCCAGCCAAGATAAGCTGTTGCATATTGCGGTGCAGCTGCCAAGAAATTGAAGAAGAAGATGAAGATGATGATAATGGTGGTCCTCCGTGAAGTAAAGATCTGTTTCACCTTGAGTGGTAGTGCAATACTGAAACATCTTTCAGCTGTAATGAAAGCCGTGATCCAACTAGTAGTTCGACTAAAGACTACAGTGGGGATTCCCCCGGTTAAATATTGCACTTCTGAGGGTACAAATGGGATATCAGCGTCCACAAGAAGTGGATTAAAACACATATTCGTCCATAATTGCGTAGTTAAACAGCAAAGATCAGAAACTGCCAGACCACACAAAGCGATCATGGAGCCTTGCTTGACAAACACAATAATATTGATGACATTTGCTACCATCCCAAAGACACAAATAAAATTACTTATGAAGACAAAATTGACAAAAATAGTTATTTCACTTTGTTGGTCAGTGAATATAAAAACAGGCTTTTTATCTTCCATGTTGATAACCAAAAATCCTCATTTTTAAGAATAAGTAGATCTAATCCTAACAAACTAACACATTTGACACCGACAACATTTACATTTTATATTCGTTGGGTAAAATCTTGTATTTATGTTTCTCAGGTGACAATTTACTAAGTGACAAGTCAATCTTTTAGAATTAATATCAAAAATTCTTGTAAAAAGAGAATTCTGACAATATAAGAGAGCTGAATAAAAAGATTTATAAGTTAACTTCAGTTGGATCGAGGAGCGCCATGTTGTGATGGAATACCTAAAGAACAATCTGAGAGCAGATCTGGCTGCTGCATAGACGCTGGTCGTCACTCGTAGAGATAGTAAACTATTTCAAAATTTATATAAATCTTGATATAACGTAATCGTGGAGGAAAAGGCGAAAGTTTTTTTTCCCGTTTTTTTTTTTACTTCATATAAAATATTCGATATTTCGGATATCTGACAAGTATGCTTTTTCTTCTTCTACGCACACACTTGTTAGCTGCCTGCAAAGGCCAAGGGCAAGATTTCATCTGATAGCCATGTTATAACTACTGAAATCTGAAGGAATTATCACACATGTCATGCAAATTATACAGTATTTCATGGGAAATTCATTGGAAAAACTGTCAAGAAATTGGGAAATTTTAATTACATGTCAGACACCATTTAAAAAATCCACGACTGCGGCAATGCCTTCCTGCCCAAATTATTGATCGATTTTCTTATAGCGGTAATTTATTTTTTCATTCAATTTTAAATTTGCGTACCATCACTTTTTCCATGTATGTACGTCACTGTGTTGCAAATAGCGCCAATCATCTTTTTTTTTTCTTTGGGGATCTTTCAGATTTTTACTCGAGTCTTCAATAATTTAAGTAAGATAAATGGCAGCTCTCGTTACATGTATTAATCAATAGGAAAGGAAATATTGTATAAACCATCAAACAAATACTGAAATGCTGAAGTAAATTTAGGGCAGTGTAAAGAAAGAAAAGAAGGTGCCTTGGGTATTATCTCTCGTTGACAATAGAAAGAAATTATAAGGAAACAAACCATAAAATTTAATTACCCACGTGTCATGTTTAATTATTTATTACATGGGATTGCGCTTCAAAATCATTTTGGGTGTCACATTTTCTCTGCGAATATGTCAAATTACGCTGTCGTATGTGCCATAGTTACTGTATGAGTTGAACAAAAACAATAATCTTTTTTTTTTTCGTTCCTTGAATAGACAATGTCAACTCCGTTGCAGCCGCGGGCGGGGGCACAGAGGGAAGGGATTACCGTGACCTGCCAAGGTACTTGAACTGCAGAGTGCATGATGCCGCACCATAAATTTGGTATTCGAAAGTAACAAACCTTAAGAAATTAAACATCTCCCGCGGGCTAATTCAGTTGGCTCGGGCAGAGTAGTGATTTAAAAAAGCAAAAGTGTCAGTTTAATTATGGACTTATGACACAAAACGTGTCTTATAATGCAGAGAAGTAGTGGTGGGAAGACTTCGTCATAGTGCAATCTGGTCCCCGTTTTTTGTGTGTATTCGTCAAATACAGGCTGAATGACCGTTTCAAAAGTTCAACATTACTTTTCTCAAATGTCACCTAATCTAACCCAGACACTTTTCTATCGACGCGTGGTGTGTTCTCAGGTTTCTGCCTTTTTTTTTTTCAGCTGTAAAAATTTAAAATACAATGATTTTTTTGTGTGTGCTTGTGTATGTGTGTGCGTGTGTGTGCCGCGGTTGATAAGCCCACCGGTCCGGAGATTACATTTGACATGCGTTGAATTTGGAGCAATTTCCCAGCTAAGGAATAAATGCACGTGTGAGATCTGAAGCAAGATTGTAGATTATAGTAGGGAAACTACCTAGATCAGAGAAAGAGGGTGTGAGCATAGGTTTCTCCTGGGCAATGCCGAGTAACTGATCTATTAAGGTTAAGTAAACATAGACTCAAACCTTCCACTTTGACAATTTTGCACATATCACCGGCATCTGTATGATACAGTGCAAGAATCGTTTCCTGGGCATTATTATATTGATGTCTGTGCGACTTGGGCTAATCAAATACAAAAGGGACGTTATGTGCCAATAATTACCAAGCACAACGGGAGAAAAGTATTAATTAGAATGTACGGCGTCTTGGCCACTTTAGTATAGAACTGAGGGGCTTCGTTATATAGCATACCTATGTTACAGAAGGTTAAAATTGGGATAAAGGGCATTTTGTTGTCGCCAAAATATAGTGTATCTCGAGCATATTCTTTACAAATTCCTTGGAAAGCGTCGGGGATATTTTTCACCTCTGTGATCTTCTTTCCCGCGTCTCCCCACCCAGATCATTTTCATGGACAGCAAAATATTTCTTAGAATAAATATAAAAAACGAAAGTACAAAAACTCTGCCACAGTTGTTCGTGCATGGCATGACCCTGGAAAAATCTAACTTCGGTTTCTTTGATGTCCTCACCTTTACAGCCTTGGGTTGATGAGCGTTGGGCACGGGACAAACTCTCTGATCACTATAAACAACTAAAATCTAGGCGGACTTTGGCAATGAGGAGTAAAGATGGCAGGTGACATGTCACTTGAAAAACAAACTGTAGAATCATAGAAACCGTTCCCACAGAAGTGGTGTCACACGCTTCAAGGGCAAGGCGTCATTAGACTGTCACTCCTGGCTGAAAGGTTTTTGTGTGGTGTTTTTTTTTTTGCGTGAGCTGACTAAACGGGAGAGCGGCGAGTGTAGCATTTAAACACAATTATTCCTGAGCATTCGCTTTTTGCATCTTCCCAGTGAATATGCCTCTTCCAGGAGGTGATGCACTGAAAATCAAATTTCCTCAATTTGTTGAAACATACATCTATATCTACGACACAGCATTGCCAGTAAACAACTCAAGAGATAAGCAACACCAGGCATGAACAACATCGCCTGGATTTTTTCCTGTACCACAACAAGAACGGATCTTATTTTATCGCTTGCACAGTTTCATGATCAAAAGAAATTCGTAGTTGCTGTCCTGCCTCGAATCTGAGCAAATTTGTGACACAACATTTCTAACGGACTTAAATCCTCTACAAGTGACAATCTGAAAATCGAGGTATGTAATTATGCTACTTAGCACCTTAAGAACATCCGATCAATGATAGAAGCGGTACGAGCTGGACAATCTCACTGGTGCTTCATTGAGTATGAAAAGTTAGAAATAAAATATTCTGATAAACTCCAGACCTTTCTTTATCTTTTATTCACAGTTCAAGGCAAGACATGTGCACAAAGGATGTTGGGCAGTATAGTATGTTCATACTTTAAATGGCAAATGAAAGGCACATCTTGGATCTAAAAAAAAATAATTAAAAATTCATTATACAATCTCTCCGTTGTTGGGATGCTGTGCCTGGTCATGAATCTGCCGCAGAGCCCGAGGGACACGACTGTAGGCATCAGCTAGCTCTTGCTCAATATATGCTGTTGACAGGACTTCATCATGATGTCAAATTAATGTAATTATACAAGACACAAGTTGCCATTTTTTATGTCGCTTATTTTTATTACATTTTCAAAGTCTGTAAAACATTCTGAAAGTTGGTACCAAATGCTCACTCGGCACATTTTCTTGTCGTTGATAATTTTTTACTAAACATTCTCCTTGGAGTTGGGACGGTTTAAATATTCCACCAGTGGAAGAGCTTCTTTGTCGACCAAATACATGAGAAAGGAGGGTTTGTTTTCTTCATCTGAAATGTTAGCCTGAGGTGGGATTATTCAATCTGCCTTGAGCGAGGGTATATGCCAGAGACCCGATTCTCATATTCCTCGAATTGTTTTGTCCGTAATCACCAACGCTTATTGGCTTACAAAAATCCCATCCGCATCACCACATTTCACAAGACCACCTAAAACAAACTCACTCGTGTAGTTGTGGTATGAAAGGCCTCGTGAATCAGGGAACGTGGGCGTGCGTCCTATTCAACGGCCCTAGGCAGTTTGGCATCTTCCACAGTATCTCTGTGCATGCCACTCGCGCCTTTCTCTCGTCATAAATGCCATTTACACATACTTTGACCTACAATTCCACTTATTGCGTAGACGTTCCCGATTTAACCCATAACTGTAGTACCGAAAACGACATTCCCTTCGCCTGAAACCTGAGAAACAAAACGTAAAACAGAAAAGACGAAACTGGCGGTGAGAAATCTGTGACGCAAAAAAGCGGTTCTTCGGTCCTGCATGATGGTCAAAGAGTAACAATTCTGTGTACGTAATTATTGGATACGTAATATAATCATAATATTTACTAAACAGAGAACAGATATGTTCAGTAATGTAAATCTTTCTTCCTTTCAGGTGCAGAATGAAAATTGAGATGGAAGTACGTGGTTCTCACCAGATACATCAAAAAGTTAAACGGCAAAAGTGATCAAGCTGTAAAACTAACCAAACAGTTTATTTTGTGGGATGTGGTGCAGTTTGTAATTCTCCAACTTGAATTGGGCAGCGCATTGGCCTTGTCCCTGCATTGAAAATGAAGATAAAGAAGCTGATGAAACAGATGATAATGAAGCAGACACAAGAAGTAGAAGCTCCTGAACCTCCAGGCCAATTTGAGACACGACCAACAACCACATCCAAAAGAACACAGACAACATCAACAATTTGATTGTTTCAAAGGGCAGTATCTGACTGCAACCGGAAACTGTGTGGCCAGAAACAAGAAACTCTGAGCTGGAGGTTTCAGGATTCTCTCATATATGGCAAAATTCTCTCAATATCTGACAAGCAAGGGGATTGCAGATGAGAACACTACAGTTCTGGAAAAGTATTTCCAATAATAGAATAACTCCTCTGGTGCCAGTTCGACACATAATTATAAGTTCACCAACAGAATGCAATCGCCATCGGCAGGGAACCACATCCGATAAATTATTTATCAACTTTCAGCATCCTGGTAACTATATTACATGTGGACAGTTATAAAAATCTGAAATTCGTGACATACGTCCGAAACTTTTGCTTGATTCCGATAAAAATAAATGACCTTGGAACATTTTTTTTTTATTGTTCTCAAAAACCCCATTGGGGTATTTTCTACACTTTCTTCCTACTTCATTACTTCCGTTTGCCCTCTGTATCAGCCTGTATTACATAGTTGTTGGACACCACACGTTTTGCAAACTGGCGCGATTATAAGTAAATGACGTTTTGAGCACTTGGGATATTTATGTGTATTGGATTACATGGACTGAAATAAACTGTGATGTTACATTTTTAAATAATAGATTAATTCTACACCTAATTAATATTAATAAACAAACATGGATGTTTTTGTTCATATTTCTTAAACAACTGAATACTATAGTCACTGTAGCGATTTAGCCCAGTAGTCATTCGTCGGTGATCACAGATTTAAGGTAATTGGGCCTTCCAGGCGCCATAAGGGTTTCACGGTGGATACCAGATTGTGAACTGCATCTCCAAGCACAGGCTAAAACAAGTGATGTCTTTCTGAGTGTGGATCTACTTGCTTTGTGACAATATGAGCTCTGCGCGTCCCCAGATCTCTCAGCTGAATATGTACCCAACACTTTTTCTTTTTGCATATCCTTCTGAAATGTACAAAACCGATCAGTACCATCATCAGATGAGGACATGTGTGAAATGAGCGAGGAAATACGCTTCAGGTGCTGCTTTGATGTGAAATCACCGTGCCGGGTATCAAATTAGACAGCCCCGGCGTGATAACTGATTTTTTTTAAAAGGCCATTGATCGTGTTCGGCATGGTGCTCTGTGGGCCACGATGAAGAACCCCAAGCTAGGCCAGAGTTGATCCAAACCACAGAAAAGCTGCATAGCAAAGCCAATATCGGGATACTTGCTCAGTGCAGAGTTGGAGAATGGATTCACACTTCAGTTAGTTCCCACCAAAGCTGCCATGGACGGACAACGCCACTGAACGGACCAGAAAGAGCTTTGCCCAAATCCAAGCACTAGCCGATGACAGTGACAGATGGAGACTTTTGGTGCAGTGTTCCATCATGCGGTGGCCCTACAACCCTGGCGGGCTACAATTATAGAAGCAGCGAATAGTGAGTGGGTGAACCTGCTGCTTGTCTCGTTTGTATCCCTTGAGATGCCAAATGTGGCTGCCCCACAGTGTGTATTTCACAATTTACAATCGTATAACCACCAACATTATCGTCACCAATGCCTACTGGTTACAGTGCATACAAGGTGGATCCTTCATTCTTTAGGCCTCCGAATTTGTGAAACACGGGCGTGATTACAAACTGCAGCTGGTGAATGTTAGTCCTTCTTCACTTGTACTCATAAAGTCGGAGAGCCTATTTACAGACAGTTTAAGGTGATACCAAGAGCATCCAAGAATAATAGTATAAAAATAAGACTAGCACAAGAGCTGTCAGAGACGTTCTTTTTGCCACCTTCCAATAGTCACAGGATAAGAGAAGTGAAGGGGGAAAGGGAGGTAGGGGATAAGACAGAGGGGGGAGGGAACGGGGACAGAGGTGGTGGTGGTAGTAGCAGCAACAGTAGTACATGGAGTAGTAGTAATAGTACTAGTGGTGGTGGTTGCAGTAGTAGTGGTAGTAGCAGCAACAGTAGTACATGGAGTAGTAGTAATAGTACTAGTGGTGGTGGTTGCAGTAGTAGTGGTAGTAACAGCAACAGTAGTACATGGAGTAGTAGTAATAGTACTAGTGGTGGTGGTTGCAGTAGTAGTGGTAGTAACAGCAACAGTAGTACATGGAGTAGTAGTAATAGTACTAGTGGTGGTGGTTGCAGTAGTAGTGGTAGTAGCAGCAACAGTAGTACATGTAGTAGTAGTAATAGTACTAGTGGTGGTGGTTGCAGTAGTAGTGGTAGTAGCAGCAACAGTAGTACATGGAGTAGTAGTAATAGTGCTAGTGGTGGTGGTTGCAGTAGTAGTGGTAGCAGCAGCATCAGTAGTAATTGTGGATGTAGTAGTAGCAGCAGCAGTAGTAATAGGAGGAGCAGTAGAAGTAGTAATAGTAGAAGTACTTGTAGTTGTACAGTAGTAGTGCAACACACTACACCATGAGCTGCTACTGATTCAAGGTTTTTCACTCAAACTGATCAAAGCCAAAAAAAACAACTGATCTCTAAACGTTGACCTCGAACCTCCAACTCTTCTCACGTGACTGCTCATATTGGTCAGCAAACCTTCACAGTCCGAGTTGAGACATTTCTGCCACTTAATTGCGACAAACAATCCAAATTCAGCCATTTTATTGGGATACATCAAAAACTAGGGATTTAAAAGAGAGTAATAAAATGGCTATTACCCTGAATTGAAGTAGCCTACTAAAACAGCAATTAGTCGTATCGATGTAATATAACATAATCAATTAAAATAGTATGTTTTGTATGTAGGGAAAGATTGACTGGTTTTAACAAAAGCACGCAGTCGAACAGCCCATTGTAAAAACTATAATTTGGCGACTTTTTTAAGACCCCGCGCGCACTACGTTAAAATTAACCACCCGTTCAATGCAAGCAAGCTTTCGAGTGGCATGCAGCACGGTAAACTCTTTGCCAAGCAAGCAAAAATCTGCGTTTGCACACCGTGCAGCAGGCGAAACGGGATAGTGCGCGCAGCCCCAATCACATCAGCTTCTGCCTGGAAGTGCAGCCCATTCAAGGACAAACAGCAGGACTTGGGGAAAAAAATTAAAGATGGCGCCGTATAAGAAAGTGAAACAATATGTGGTAAAGCCCTGCATTAGAAACAAACAATAAAAATCTAAAGAAGAAAATAACTACGCAAGAAGAGCTAAAAATGGCAAAAATTACCAGGTTTCGGACCGTAACTCTTTTGTCAGGTCTGAAAATAAAATGTTAACAGGTGAAACAATTTATGAAAATGAATGATCACATAATGACCACTCAGAAGTCGCTGGTGTCGCTTTTCTGCCGCCAAATATAAAAGTATCAGAACTGCTGTAAATCTTTGTCGTTTGTTCATCCACGACAACAATAGCGGGGAGGGGGGGTGGGGGAAGGGGGAGCTCCGTCAGTCAGGACCACAGACTAATAAAATACCCAGACTGGATGGTCCCATTGTGTGACATCACAAAACAGCGAAAGGTCCGCCATTTTAGGTTTACGGTTGCGACCGACGCTTCAGCATAGCTACAATGCAGCGGTCGCTAAAAGTCCATACGGTCATTATTTATAACAATAAAAAAAAAGGCTGGTGTAGACAATAAAATGAAAGGATAGGCAAGTTAATGCATTATTAATACATGTACAACCAATCTTGATAAACAAAAAGAAATTTCTACTGCAGATAGAACTAGAATCGGAATTCTCGAGCGGCGGCCATGTCGGTTATACGGTCGCCGCTCGGGAAATTCCGTAAAAAACGACTCAGCCCGAAGCTCGTGTTTCCAGTCTCGTTAATTTATTAGTCTGTGGTCAGGAATGGCTATGAAATTTTGCATCCCTAATTGTTTTGACTGTCAGCTCCACGGCAAAATTACATGTAAAACCAGGGATGGGAACTACTGGCAAGAAAATTTCCTGAACTTTTGACGTAATGCACCACCACCCACTGCAATACATTAAATAATGTTTTAAACTTTACTAGTGATATAATTAATAAAATAAAACTCCCCCTTTTAAGTAAGAATTAGAACAGGAAGAAAACAGAAAGAAACAGAGGGGAAGATTCCACTACTGAAGTGTGAGCAAATGTAGCCGGTATCGTCCAACATGTTTTGATCAGCCTTTTTTGCCTTTTATGTTGTTTCCATTCAACATGACCGAGTAGGGCTGAATTTCTACATCTTCCATAGGTTTAACTCTTTTCCGGTGAATTTGCTGCTTATCAGGCACAAATGCAAGTCCAGAAGTTCTACGTTTCTGAATTACAGTAGGCCTACTTACAAAATCACCATCTTCGACTTCATCTTCCATCCTAGACCGGTTCTGCTTACTTAAAAACACCACTGTCTAGTTTCTTGACACTCCCACTTGTATCCATAAATCCTGAAGGGTCATATGGCAACATTTTGGCAAAAGATTAGACCGTTAGATCTAAAACTACTAAAGACAACCATCATCTGCACAGCAATGTGCACAGCAAGTCGAACGCCGAGGTAGAAAATGCAACCATCCGGTTGTAATAAAATATTCAAGATGGCTTCTTAAAGTTAAGCTTAACAACCAATCAGAAAATAGTTTATATTTGCCAGTGGTATAAAAAGCGATGTTCCGGAAATTTGCCCTCAGATTTGTTTTTCTCCTGGTGGCAAATTTCCACTGCCGGAAAAAAAAATGTTTTATCCGGATTCCGGAAATTTCCGAAGAATTTCCATTCCTGCAAAATTTATTCCCACCACTCACTCTACCTCCCCCGTATCTGCTCCAGTTGTAACTGGGCTGCAGTGACACTAAGGCAAAATTTCCCAAATGGGATTAGAGAAGTATACAAACAAAAATGCTGGGAGTTGCTTGTGGCTGAAACGATCAGTTCCGGCGTGACAATCCCTACTGCAAATGGAACCATCCCTGTGGGGGCTCAGATTACAGTAAACAAAATAAATAATAATAATAACAAACGTAACGTACTTTAGCATTTGAACAGATTTTCTGGAAATTATAATAATATGTGACTAAACTCGTGTCCTTTCATATACATACGTTAACTTGGAACAGAGCTTAAGGATTATAATACATACAACAGAATGACTGAACCGTTACAGCACATGTTAATGTATCGATATTTTGGTTATTTCTTTTCTGTCTGACCTCACATTGATTACCAGTGGAACAGCGTATTTTTTATAAGGTGGTCACATTATGTCCCAGATATGTGTATAACCAAGCGCCATGCTACATTATGGGATGACTAAGTCTTCATGTTCCATCACGTCAAGTGCCATCCTTAGCTGATGTAACAAACTTAAAAGTTCCAAACACAATTATGTCTGAGATCTGACTCAAAATATAGGAGACGTGCAAAACACTGAAATTTGGAACAAACGTCTGCAAACACACCTTTATTAACCGCGGAATGCAGCCACATCTGCTTCTGGTCGCTGTCGTGTGTTTATGAGCTGAAGACTAAATAAAGCGTTTATAGCTTGCAATTCAAGGGATGAAGGGCTATTTAAATATTTATTATCCGAAGACTTAATTCAAGCCTGGGCCAAGTTTTTGAAAGAGTGCCGAAGTTCTAGATTCCTTATATACATAATATACCATTAGAGTGAGGTAAAAAAAAAAATGAATTTGAGGATTCTCAGCAGAGAGAATGGATAAAGAGAAATTAATGGTTTCAGGTAGACCGTGACGAACTCAGAAAAGACCAAAAAACGTTAACTCTTTGGAACCGTCCTCGGCATAAACATGGATGGACTGGGCTGGGTACTCTTGGATAATAATTCGAGTGTTAGGAGAAAGTTTTAAATGACCATGAATCGTGCTGGGTTTGACCTGTTCATGGCCACCTCTCTCCGTCACGTCTGCCCTCCACAGATCAGGTATAGCTCTCGAAAAGTTTGCCTGTAGTTGGTACGCATGCTATAATACAGTAAAATGTTGATGCTGGCGTTGATGTTTTGCAAGACACAGGCAAACGACCAGAATGCGAAGAAAGAGTTGGCTTGGAATCCGGTATTGGTAAACTGAGGTTCAAAAATTGTAACCATGGCAATAATGATGCCAGGGAAATTACAATTGATGAGAACGGCAGCTATCATGGATGAGAGTGCGTGTTTTAGTATGAGATTTGGAAAGTGTATGCATGAATTATTTGATGCAATGTACAGCGCATTGAGTAATAATTTTATTAGAAATGCGCTATAGAAATTCTATTTATTATTATTATTATCAGGGTGGTCATCTTCACCGTCTTTCTGTCACGATTAGAAATTTTCTCTGATTGACAATTGGCCACAGTTACTGATGTTCGCCAATTGGAGTTCTGAATCAACTTTGCAGCAAGAAGCGCCGTGAAGGCACTGACGGCAATGAACGAGGAAAACCCAATCAGCGACGTCGTTATGAAGATGGCGGTGTTGCTAATAGGCGTCCCTCTAGACACCAAGCCAATCAGTTTCCGGTTCTTGGCAGGATAAAATTTCCAATCCAGCGATGTTGTTAAGTATTGGGGCAAAACTGACAGGAAATTCATGGCGTAAATTCCTAAAATAATCATTCCTGTCCTTTTGGCAGTGACAATCTTTCTGACTGCGAGTGGGTAGGCGATACTCAAGTATCTCTCTGCTGTAATATAAACCATGATCCAACTGGTGATACGACTGAAAACCACTATGGGGATTCCCCCTGTAAGAAACTGTACCTCTGTGGGAACAAACGGTAGTTCTAGCTTCTCCACAAAGGGATTAAAACAAAAGTTAGTCCACAATTGTGAAAGAAGACTGGCTATATCCGAGATGGTTAAGCTACACAAACTGATATTCATAGTATTCTTAAAACCGTGATGAAGAAACACATGAATATTCATACAGTTGGCCACGATTCCCGAAATACATATTACATTACTTAGAATGACCAGATTTACAATGATCATCGTGCTACTCTGTTCATGAGTTAGAAACAAAGTAAAATTCTGCATCTTCATTTTATTCTCTTCTAGATCTAGATCTACCGCCATATGATCCCGAGAACTTCTTAGTTTTGAGATCAACCGTGATGAGTACAACTACTGTTGGATACAGAGTGTTACCATCCCGTCACTACAGGTCTCATAAGAAGAAAATATTACCGAATACCATGAAGCCATCGTAATCCTGGATCTACTGGCTTGTGGCAGTTTCATATGCACTTAGCTTTCATTTCACCCAATACACATTCAGTGGAAGTGGTAGAGGATCAAAAGAAAGATTGGTGTCAGTACATTTCCTGTCGTAATTTCTCTTAAATTTCCTTGTCGCGATAGTCTTGGCTTGTCACTATCGTGATTGTCTTGGCTTGTCATTAAAATCTAGATGAAATTTACTGTGAGCAATAGGAGTAGTTAGCTGAGTCTTGCATGACAAAAACTGTCCACTCTTTATCTGTTTGGAGTGTCTGAGTGTAAATCTCGTTATTTTGCAGCAAACACTAATTATTCTGGAGACAGTTGGTGCAACGTTCACTGCCCCCCCCCCCTACAACCCTGGAAGAAATTCAGGGATCCAGAGACTAATTGTTCCATCCCCAGTCTGCTCAATTCGTATGATATGACACTGATTAAATTGGCAGTAACTTCGTATTTTTTAGATTTAAGTTATCTATCATTAGTCAAATTATCGCAGGTGGACAAAAAATCAATATTTGGCAGTCAACAATTTACACTGCTGCGGAACGAAAATCGAAGATCATTTTTCACAGAGCCACTGACTGACACTGACAGAGGAAAACCTCGTAACAGTAAAATGACAATTTTTGACCATCTTTTTTTTTTTTTCTTTTGGAACAAATCTGACACCTTTAACACTGCAACATTTGTGATTGAACTGATTGTGTTATAGGCTAATTGTTTTGAGAGTTGAAACTAAATACTTTTTTCCTATGTCAGGCTCCAAAGCAATTTCTCTAACAGCAATTTCACATTGATGTTTGGTAATAATCGCCGTGCATATTTTCCACTAATAATGAATTACTCTTTCTTTACGAATACATTTATAATGTATGTTTTGAAAATTTTAGAATTTTTTTATGGGAAGTTACACATTGCCAAACAAACCCACACACACACACACACACACACACACACACACACACACACACACACACAAATACATACAAGCACAACTGATTACTTTTCATTTTCAGAGTAAGTTGAACTGAGACATTCGGACTGCCTCATCGATCAATATTTGACCAAACAGAAAGGGCAATATAGTTCATAGAAAGCAAGACCGACACTGTCCTCAAGTGTGTATCTCTGGTTTCGAAGAATACTTAACGCTGCCACAATCATAAGCCCCACTGTAAGTGTATTCGCGCACCTGCAATGGACAACTTTTTTGTTGTTTTTGTTGTTGTTTTGCCAGGGGATATCACTCCTAAGCCAGTAAAATCCTTGCCAGGGAGAAGCGGGAAGCTATTCAACCAGCGTCATCTGCAGGCAGTCACCAAGGTAAAAGAAACAATGATCAAAGACTTCCTTTGCCGACGATTGTGCCCTCAACGCCGCCACCGAGCAGAAGCTGCAAAGCAGCAGGGACAAACTCCCTAGAGCCTGCAATAACTTCGGTCTCAATATTGGCACTAAGGAAGCCGACGTCATGTTCCAGCCCTGCCCTGGGGAACTCCACACAAAAACCAAACATCATAGTAAATATCGAAGTGCTCAAGGATGTGGACAAATTCTCATACCTGGCAACGCCCTACCACGACAGACCACCATTGATGAGGAGATTAAGAACAGAAAGTCGCCAAGACAAGTAGAATGTTTGGCAGGCGCCGACCCAGTGTCTGCCGCAGCAAGAGAATTGGCGTCCACACCAAACTCAAACTCCACCAAGCATTTTAAAAAAAACGCTCATGTACGCATGCGAATCCTTTACTGTTTACATCAGACATGCAAGGCAGCTGAACCAGGTCCGTACAATCTGCCTCCACAAGCTTTTGAATATTAAATGGCAAGAACGAATCCCCAACACAGAGGTCCTCTCCCGTGCCAACTTGACTAGTATGTACACTCTTCTGGAGAACGCACAAGCGAGATGAGGGGGACATATTCTACGCATGGAGGACAAGCACATCCCCAAGGTCCTTTTCTGTGGAGAACTGGCGGAAGGAATATGTCAAGTCGAACGACTCAAACTTCACTGCCAAGACAGCTTCAAGACGACCTTAACGAGTTTGGACCTTCCCGTCGAGACTTGGGAAACCCTAGCCTCAGACCGACCAACATGATGCAGCCTAATAAAGAAAGAGACAAAGTCAGCTGTACAAGGCCTGGCAAGGCTTTCCCTCAAAGCAAAAGGGCAGTGCGGAAAGCAGGAGCAGCCAACTCGTCTTCCCGGCCACACACCGGCCTAAAGTGCCCAGCATGTAGCAGACAATTCCGTGCCCAGATTAGATTTACCAGCCACAGTAAAACCCCCTTCGCCAACCAATAGAAGATGAAGTCATTTGTCATCATCGAGAATGATGGACGGACATCACCATCTGTTGTGGTTTTGCCAAATATTCTATGAACTCCTGGAAAGAATTCCATTTTTTTTTTCTGATTAACAAGCAGGAAGACCAGGCCAATGTTTAATATTTACTTATATAACTTAAGGTGTATTGGAGATACAGAAAATCTTTCTAGTGAAAAAGTGTTTTGTTTTAGGTTGTCGTTTTTCTCCTCTTTCAATCTTTTTCGCTCTCCGCTTTACATCAAGTCCTCGAATCTTAGCAGTTCCATTGTAGAGAAAGAGATAATTCAAAAAAGATTGGTTTCAAAAATTATTCTCCAATATTTAAATGTGATTTGATAATCGTCAGATCGAGTTTTGGTTGTTGTTGTTGTTGTTGTTGTTGTTTCATGGCGTGATTGTGATGCCAAACTGCAGAATGACCACACTGCCAGACCGATAGGAGACAAAAAGTATTCCGGTGAATCAATATAATCTTAAGAATATCCATAGGCAAGCCAGTAGAATGAGTATTGAATTGCCTTACAATAGATCTGGCATGTATTATAACCATTGATAAGATAAAGGCATTTAAAATATGCAACATATAATTTCATGGCATAAAAACAAGAATACTGTAGAATACCAAACTTTCTCCGGCGGAATTTGAAATGGGGCAAAAAAAAAAAATTGTTATATTTTACAAAGTGTTTCATCATCAAACCTGTAACACTACAACACTTGACACCATCTAAAGGAAACTAATAAAACTGTGGTCACTTGGAACTTTGTCAAGCCAACATTTTTTTGCTGTTGTTATGAACAAAAACTTGGAGAAAAGCAAAACAAAACTACAAGATAGTGGCTATTACCACAAAGTCTTAGTCCTGTATGAAGTTCATTTTGGTTTGTAACTGGAAAAGGCAGACTTTTAAATTATTGACTGTCCTAGATTATTCCTTGAAGTTGGTTGGGGTCAGTGACTTCAAACGGACCATATTTGAGGAAGTTCTGTCTTCTTTGTCAGGCAGGAACATGGGCCAGTCGAATGCAGTCCTGGTGTAACAGAATTATACATCTAAAATGACGTGGCCCGAAAATCAGGTAAGATAAATATCAAGAGTCTGGATTTCTCCCCATGGACATGACATCAAGATCCATTCGTGACAAGAAACGGTCACAGTAAAATGGCACGAGTTTGGGGTTTTCCAGCTGCCCGAGTTTCCAGGCATGCAAGAAATGATCGGATTCGGAGTAAACCACGGGGTGGCGATAATTTCCTCGTAGTCGATACACTTCTCTATCTGACGTGATGCCCACAAGGATGGTAGGGTTGGTTATCTGCCAGACAAATAATTCATGTCTAAATTATATCAAAACAGACTTACAGACGTACAGACAAACAGATGACGACCATTACACAAAATCAAGCTGGCGAACTGGCATGGAGGCAAGCTGAGATAGATGGAGATTGGCCAGGTATGTTCAGTGCATAAATGTTCTATACAGGCTGAGGTCAGAACATGTTGAAATGAAAGGAGGTAATGGCTAGAGGCGGCAAAAGGATGGGGAAAATATTTTAGATCTCCGATTAACGCAGTCACTTACCTCTAAGAACATTTGGTCCCCTCTGAATATTTCAGTGAAGAAGGTGAAGTCGGCACCAAGTGAAGCAGGCAAATAGTAAATATCTGAGGCTTCGTACATTACACAGCGGTCACAGTTTGTGATCCTGTACAGGTTTTCCAGAAAGTTCGACACGCGCTCTCCGACCTCTGGGTCGGACCTGAGCCTGGTCAAATGATTGTACACTCGGACAGCCGCAGGGTGACCGGAAAACTGAGTCCATGGCCACCAACCATTGGTGATCCAAATATCAGGCACGACCTTCAGGTCAACGGCTGCCACCCGAATGCTGGACTGAAACCAAGGCTGCTGCTTGGGCAGATGGTGAATGTTCCAGGCGTTCAGCAATGCGTCATCACTGATCTGCAGAAATCCGGACACGTCATAGCCCATTTTGATGACAGCTGCCATGCAGTTATATCCCCAATACCCTTGTAAGGTCAGTGTCTCAACGAAAGTCACGGGTGTGGTACTGTGGTTGTACATGTACAGCTCTTGGAAAAGTGCACGGCTGTCTGAACAGTAAATCAGATGTTTAAAGTGTCGGCCATAGACATATTCTAATATTGGAATATGGGTGATAAAATTTGGGAAGTTGAATATGATAATAAGTGCTATGTCTTGGACTAGATGTTGTGGGGGAATCTGAGCTGTGTATGTCGTTCCATTTTTTGCACACACTTCTTGGAAGACATTGGAGGGAATGCTGACGTTATTCCAGCTCTGGTGCATAGTTTTTGCTGGTACAAAATGCACAGGAATCCCAGCGTCCTTTTCTCTCAGTCTTTCGGTTGTTAAGGGAATTCTGTTCATATCTGGGTATTCATACGAATGAAGCAATTGAGCCCAGCTGTCTACTATGGACATCATGTTGGTACCATTTTCACTATTCTTAAAAAGCACAGATGCCAATTCCACAAGGCATGTCAGGATGGTCTTAAAAGAACCACAACGCCAGTTAGCTAGTGTGCTTTGGAACTGATTGCCGAGAGCATGTAAAGTTATGTTAATATTGCACGAAGAACACGCTTGTATGGTTGGCGTGGTGGGCAAAAATCCAATCACAGATTCTGTTTCCCACATGATACGCTGCACGACCGTTCTCAAGGTTAATACTATAATTGTTGTGCTGGGTCACGACTTGAAAAGACTTGTTTTTTTTTCACGGTTTCGTTGATTATAACCAGCGTAAATGTCCTTGAACTGTTCTCGTGAACAGTTTGTTTTTGTAACACTTTTTCTTAGAGATGGAAAGAAAGTGGGGCAAGATAGAATAAATGGATAAGTTAGGAGTGACAGTGCAATTCTCGACCCCGTGATTTTGATGAACTTTTACAAGGGAAGAGAAGGGGTGAATAAGGATAATAGTTTAAGACGCTTAGTCGCGTTCAGAAATTCGTACATAAAACGTAGAAAGCACGAGGGTTTAGAGATTTTAGTAATGGTTTTGACATTTTAATTTGACCTTGTCTGTTTCTAGTACAAGGCCGTGACCGACTTCCATGTAGATCTATTAATACTGCGAGCTGAGCTCGAATGGATGCACCAATCAAATCTAGGCATTTGGACGGTAATTTGCAGCTGGCCGCACAGTATAAAAGCGTAGCCATTCCTATGTTCATCACTCCATACAGAAAATTCCATCTGTGCAGGCGTCGGCGTGATTCTGCCAGAAGAATCAAAAGACTGTTGTTTTTTATGTCTATGTCCATTATAGGCATTGAGATGAAGCCATGTGCTCGATTATGATTTACCCACTGCTGTTGTCTGCTGCTCCCTGGTTCCTTACCAGGGACCAAGTGTAAGTGTTTGTCTGTTGATTCAACAATGAACGAGGAGCGGACCATAAATTATCCAGTAGGACAGGATTGCCGCATATACTAGGAGTGCTACCCAAGAATGCAAGACAAAGATGTATATTAACTTGCAACTAGATCTAGTATGAATGTTTGGCATACACATCTGTGAATTGGAATTGATTTGTCTGGATGAGGCTGGGGATTGCCAGCCCATCCTAGAGTAGATCTAACTTAACTACGTCAGTTTATATTGACGAGCTTGATCCATTATAAGCGGTAGGCACAAATAGCTGAGATGACATTGTCGCCAGAGACATGAGTATGTTGCTTGATAGATAGTAGGCAGACTATATCTGAGAGATAGATAATTAATACTTAAATTATGAGTGAGTCAGAATGATCTTAATCTTATAGGAATCTAGAGGAGACTTCTAGTGACATATTATTGAATTTTCATTTGATGCTGCTGATGTTGTCTTTTTAGTATGTAAGAGATCTAGACAAAATTGTTAGGATATTTAAGGTAATTAAATTTGTGGCCCTGCAGGTCTGTTGATAAAAACTTATTCAGGTTGTTCTTAGTGTGTGGCATGGTACGAAAGAGTAATTCATAAATACCTCTCGATTTTAAATGCAGTCATAACACCTATAATTCCATAATACCCACTCTGTAACACTATCACCCAGTACCAGACCCGTAACACTGGAGAGGGACCCCTTAAAGAACTTAAATAACGCCATGCCATTTAGGTAAATTATTCTAAAACCTATTGCATTTTTATTCCATTATTTCATATTGTTCTGTTATAACATTGTGATTTCAGGTCCTTTATACTTTAGATTATAGGCAATTTGTATTAATATAACATTTTGGTTCAATTTCATATGGTGAGCTGATCATCCCATTGACCCGACGACACCGGCGAGGGACACCATTCACCTTAGAGATCTACCTGTGACAGAAACACGACACAATTTTTTTGGGCTTGGAACGAGCTATGGATTGAGGACATCACCATCTGAATTCCTCAAAAGAAAGTTAAGTGAACCATCTGATTGTCAGTCTTGAGGAGGGCGAGGTACTTTCCGCTCTCAGTCTTTCCAGGCTTTTTTCCATTTACTATATGTTTAGTTTAAGAGCGGGAGGTTGGTTGGGGTCATAGTATAGCATATCTTCTTTGCCATTACGAAGGATATTGGAGTGCCTTGGTGGCTATTGATAACTCGGGGGGATTTGCTTCACTGTGAATAGTTCTATTAGGGATCCATTATTCGTATAGATTGTGGCGTTTCTCTTGCTTCCTCACATTTCTTTAGGAAGATGTCTCTCCTGTCTCTTTCTTAAACTTTCTGTAACATAAGTTAGGACTTGTAGGGTCTGTTATCGTTCGTCTTCCTTGTGAGTCTAGCGTCCTGTTTAGTGTATTTCTTTTTTCCTTCCTTATAAACTTTAAACTAGTATACTAACATTGCTATGTTTACAATATATGCCTGAGGTGTTTCACGTGCTAAAACCACGTTGAATTGTAATCTGGTATTGATATGTGAGAGAGAGAGAGATAATAAATTTTTGGTCACGTGCTAATTTCACGTCGAATATAGAGAGAATAATTTTGCAGTGGTAACAGAAGACACTGCGTGTGCGCGTTTTAAGAAGAGACAGATATTCCAAATTTGTCGCGTTGAGAGAGAGATATATTTTTGATTCGTCGCATTGAGAGAGCGATACATTTTGACAGTGATAACAGAGGACACTGGTTCGTCGCGTTGAGAGAGACATAAATTTTGAGAGTGATCACTCAAAACACTGATTTGTCGCATTAAAGGCGATACATATATATTTTATTGCAGTGGGAGCAACGGATAGACGGCACTGCCTTACTAGAATTCATATTCAGAGAGAGAGAGATAAAATTTTTGCAGTGGAAGTAACACTGCCTGCAATTTACAGAGAGAGATAGAACGTTTTTTTCGCGAAGCAGTGGTAACATAGGACACTGGATTAATATTGAGAGAGAGTAACTGTTAAACATAATATCATTGATACCGAGATATACTGTAACAGTAGGTAAATACTTACTAATTGTGCACACACTAGCGTGCCAGTGTTTTGATTCTATACGAATCTATACAGGTAACAGATTTTAATACACATTATGGCCGAGTTTCTGAAATACATTGACTCTGCCAAAGCTCTGGGTATACCAGAAGAAGAACGCGCCTCGTGGTGCGAACGCCAAGTACAGCAGGACCGAGACCGTGAGGATCGGGTAGCAGCAAGAGAAAAAGAAAGAGAAAAAGAAGCAAGAGAGAGAGAAAAAGAAGAAAGAGAAAGAGAAAGAGAAAAAGAAAGAGAGAGAGAAAAGGAAAGAGAAAGAGAACGAGAAAAAGAAGCAAGAGAGAGAGAAAAAGAGGCTGTAGAGAGAGAAAAAAGGGAGCATGAACTCGCAATCAAGAAATTAGAGCGAGAATCGCTTATAGCCCCCACTGCTGCCAGCAATACATATGCTACAAAACCGAAGCTTCCGACGTTTAATGAAAAACTCGACCGGATCGACGCATATTTGCATCGGTTCGAGCTACACGCTAAATGCGTCGGATGGCAGCAGGCGATGTACAGTTCATGCCTGTCTAATTTACTAACAGGTAAGGCTCTAGAAGTATTTCATAGCCTCAAAGTAGAGGATGCCAACGACTATGACAAGCTTAAAACAGCTCTGCTTAAGCGATTCCAGCATACCGAAGATGGTTTTCATCAGAGATTTCGCGCATGTAAACCTGAGCCATCTGAAAATTTCTCAACTTATGTGAATCGGCTGAAACATTACTTAGATCGCTGGATCGAACTCGCGAACGTGACTACCGGAAATTATTTCCAACTTTATGATTTGGTCTTAAAAGACCAAATCTATACGGCATGTCATTCCGATTTGGTTGCCCACCTTAAAGAGAGGGCACCGACATCCTCTGAAGAAATCACATCGTGCGCGGAACGTTATGCGTCCGCACACCCAAATCGTCCTTTGGCAAAGCCTTCAACTACAGCACCGTGTTATGCCAACGTGGGCAAAGGAGCGCCAACCGGACACGATCGTTCAAGGCCGACTCATCGTCAGGCCCCAAATCCGCGCTCTCAATCAGAGCCGCCTTTTTTTAGACAGAGGGATTTTCCGAATCGAAGTAATTTATCCCCGCGTCGAGGATACCAGAGCTATTCTTTTTACGAGCCTCGCCCATATTATCGTGGCAACTATCCAGGCCAACAATATAACCGGCCTCAGGGACCGCCGCGACGAGTGCATTTTGATAATAATCATGATTATGATAGACCGCAGAGTCTTCCTTATCGTGGAAACGATTGTCACGAGCAGAGTTAGGGTCTTGGGGATGTTACGACTGCACGAGAGGCAGCTAACTCACACTCGGACACAACCACACAAGAAAAGTACTAAATAACTAGAGCGTATATATGTCAGGCCGGTCAGGCCATAGTTTACATAAATATTAATAACACAACAAAAGACAATAGAGGTATATATTCAAACCAAAAACTCTAATTAATAACTTAACCAATGATATTCATGTAACTATGGAGGTACTGCAATCAATAGTAAATAGGTATATTATACGAAACTGGATATCAATTTAAAGTGACAGTTGAGTCGCCACTGGCCAGTCGCCAGGCAAACTCTCCATAAATCATATGGGCTTAAATGTTAGGAGAGCCCAGTGTCACGAGTGGAGTGAGTGCAATTAAGGGGATTGCTACAGAGCGGGTGTAGAGTAAGAAGGACTCACAGTAGACAGCAAGTTAAGCGTGCTGTTGTGAGTAGTGGGGGGGGGGGGTCTGAATGAGGCGAAAGCGCTGTATAACTATCACTGCAAGTTAGAAGGTCCGACGGAGCGGACCTGTGAATAAGAGCCCAGCGGGCGGACATAAGTGAAAGCAGTCGGGAGACGGATGAGTGTTGTTCCAGTAATGACTGGTATGTAGAACGTTGATTGATTATTATGATTGATGTATTATATTATATTCGTCTATTACCATGATGTAAATAAGTATATGTGAGGAATGTGGAAGTCCTTGATATTGGATATAGCAATGTGCGCCATGAGCGATAGATGAAAGTGAGTTCATGGATTTGTAGCGCGAGTGAGTAGTGTGTACTCCGATGGAAGTGTGTTACCGTAAGATGTGTGGTGAGTGAAAGGTGAACTAGTGTGTGTACGCTTCATGGATTGTAAGGAGAGGTGGAGCGAATAGAAATGGTAGGGTATTATACCAATGTAATGTTATTCTTGTAGGTGTCGGGGACGGGCCGAAGAGCCACCTCGATGAGCACAAGTGATAGGCCAGCATAGGGCCGGAGGCCGCACATAGGCCAGAAGTGAGGCTGTCAGTGCAGGACAGTAGAGGCACATAAAGTCGTGGCAGTCAGGCCACGGACAGGGACGTAGATATGAGAGTGAATGAGATGCTATATTGTTGCCATGTTGATAGGCTAGTGAACTGATACTATGTTGTTGCCATGTTGATAGGCTAGTGAACTGATACTATGTTGTTGCCATGTTGATGGCTATGGAAATAATAATGTGTTATCGCCCTGCTGAGGTGCTAGGGGAGTGCTAAGGTGTATGACAATAGGGAGGGGATATTGAGAGACTGAGGTGCCAGTGAATCATTAATGTACTATTAAGACCCTGAGGGGAGAGGCTGAGGCCGAAGTGCCTTTTGGAGTAACTACCGGATTGTGGATCCGAGGGAGAGTGTGTGTGAGAGTGAGGCCGTTGTACGGCAGTTCATTTCAATAATATAATGTATGTAATTGCGCTATTATATGTATAATTATGTTTAATAAATGTGTGAGTCTGATGGGTTGTTTTGTTAAGTGTTAAACTTGTTTGTTCGTGATTGTCGTCCTGTCATAAACTATTACATCTCCCAGTCTGGGATTTGTGACACTGGGGGCTCGTCCGTTGTGACACTGGGGGCTCGTCCGTTGTGACACTGGGGGCTCGTCCGTTGTGACACTGGGGGCTCGTCCTGTTTACCTGTGGTCATTTTGACATTGTGTATTCGTTATATCTAGTTGTTTTTCTGTTGTGCTAGGAATTCGTGCTGTTGTCTTTGTTCGTGGGATGAATGAAATTTACATGATATGATTTATGTATACTTATGAATATGTATTGATGCATGTATTGCTATGAATAGGTATTAATGTGTATTTAAACTTTCCAGAGTGTGTGCGTGCAGCCTGAGGAGACGAGCAGCCAGAGCTCCGATTAAAGGAAGGAGTTTTACTCAAAATTTCAAAAATTGAAAGTTAAGTGGAAATTTTGTACCCTGGATTAAGGGCTGTCTTTTCTTCTGTCTTTTTCCGCTGTTTTTCTGTTTTTGTCGTAATTGATTGTACGGGCGGTGGCGCGGGTTTGCTGTGTTGAACTTAGTTTATCCTTTTAAAAAGGTGTGGTAAACTTTGGAACTTCGTTCATCACAGTGAACAGTTCTGTAGGGACCTGTAATATTGTTTAGTTGTAGCGTCGATATCTTCTCTGTTCCGCAGGAAGACGTATTCTCTTGTCCCTCTTTCTACCTATCTATAGATACGTTCTTTTTTTTCAGACTCTGTTCTTGTTCGTACCGTGTTGTGTAATCGGCGTAGTAGGTTGCATTTTTTTTTCCATTATAGTTTTTTTGTAGAAGCTTTGTCCTAGTCTGGTTCGTTGTCCTTGACGTACTTGTGGTCCTTCTACTATATTTCTTCATTCTTGTCGTTTCTATTTTCTTTTATAATTAATAGTGCATACATTTTATAGATATAGAATTAGTTTTGCTGTAAAGGTAAATTTCTGAATTATATTCTGAACTGGGTATTGTTATATCTGGTGTGATCTCAGGTCTCTGGTCGTATCGTTAGTGATCATACCGACAGGTTGGTCGTCTTATAATAGATACCATAACCATAAATCTGTGAAATGGCGGAACTCCAACAACTAATGAAGTTGGGTAAGGAACTTGGCCTGGAGGGAGAAGAGCTACGCGGCTGGATTAAAGAACAGCAGGCAGAAATGCGCGATGAGCGTGCTAAGGATAGAGAGCGAGAAAAAGAGGCTCAGGAAAAGGAGATAAAGTTAAGGGAGATAGAAGCTAGGGATAACCAACAGGAGAGAGAGACGCGAATGAGAATCGCGGAGTTGGAAAAGAATACGCCAGCGGAAACGGCTGAGCGGCAGGTACACAATAAAGGTGGCGTTAGGATTAAGCTCCCTACGTTCGACGACCGGAAGGACGACATAGACGCCTTCCTTTACAGGTTCGAACTGAACGCACAATTGCAATGGGGGGAAAATAAGGAATTATGGGCCACGTACCTGGCATCGCTATTGCAGGGGCGAGCGTTAACCTACTTTAAAGAGCTACAGCGCGAAGACGTGCAAGATTACGATAAGCTGAAGGCTTTGCTGCTTCGCCGATTTGCGCGTACCGAGGAATATTTCCGGGAGCAGTTTAGGCGAGCACGTGCAGATACCAGGGAGGACTTTGCTGCCTTCGTCGCGAGACTAACTGAGTATTTCGCGAACTGGGTAGACTTGGCGCATGTGGGCACGGATTTCGCTAAACTGAAAGACTTAATGATCCGTGACCAGCTGTACGCGTCGTGCCACAAAGATCTGGTGGCTTTCCTGAAAGAGAACGAACCCGCGACGGTGCAGGAGGCGTCTAGGTTGGCGGAGGCATACCGTACGGCGCATCCGTCCAAACCAGTCGCCAGGGCGTACGTCCAAGATGCTGGGTACGTCGCCGTTGTCGAGGGGTCGCCGGCAGGACTTAGGGACAGGTCGCGTCAGCGTGGTGCCTATAGCGGGCAAGCCCAGGGGCAGCGTAGGGGCTATCACCAATCACCGGCATATGGATCCGGTAAGTTTGACCGAGCAGGAGGGCTAGGTCGCGGTAATGGCCGGGGGCGAATTGTGACCTTTGCCGATGACCGACGGCATAGGGACTCTAGTTCCGGTCGCGATGGGTCACGGGGACCCAGGCCTAGGGCATCACAGGGAGCGGAGTGTTGGACTTGCGGACGCGTGGGTCACTTTTCGCGCGAGTGTAGGGCCGCGAAGTGTTGGAACTGCGGAAGAGCAGATCACATCAGCGTGAACTGCCCTGCAGGTAGGATAGCGGCGAACGTGGACAGTGGCTCCAGTCCATGTCCCCCAAATAAATTTCATCATGCGGCTGCGTGTGTTACATCGGACAACGGAGGCGGACAGTATTCTAAGTGTCCCAGTTGTGAGAAGTTATTATCTTCCGGTGTTTTACCTTGTGGGAGAAAGATCCCCGTTATAAATTCATGTCATACAGGAGGTGGTCTTAGGGTCTATCCGGGGTTTGTTGGGGACGAACCGGTCTCGGTTTTACGAGATACAGGATCTACCGTTGTGGGAGTGCATAGGGATTGCATTCGGGATTCACAGCTTACAGGTGAGACTGTCCCGTGCATCCAATTTTCGGGGGCCATTGAGAAATTACCCATGGCAAGAATAGTGATAGATACACCTTTCCTTAGCGGGGAAGTCGAGGCAGTCGTTGGTTGTTTTCCAGGCGCCCAGCTCATCATTGGGAATGTATCACGGGTGGTTTCCCCTTCCGATGAGAACGTGCAAGCATGGTCGCAATCAAAAGGTATTGACTTTTGCGCCGCGGTCGAAACACGTCGACGGGTAGCTGATAAAGATAACATTAGACCTTTGGCCACGCCAGCGGTCAACCTAGATATCACGCCAGAGCGCTTGGCGAAATTACAAAGGGAGGACCCATCATTAAACCCATGCTTTGGGGAAGCGCGAACCGAGAAAACGAGGAGATATAAGAACGGGTCGTCCTCCTTTATTGTTCAGGCGGGCATTCTGTTCCGTAAGTATGTAACGGTGTCCTCCATTTTAAAGCAGGTCGTTGTGCCAGCGTTGCTGATCGCAACAGTATTGCATTTGGCACATGATGTCCCATTAGCGGGTCATATGGGGATAGCTAGAACCAAAGAAAGGGTTCTTAAAAATTTTTACTGGCCATCGATCCACAGAGATGTGCAAGTCTATTGTAAGACGTGCAGTGCGTGCCAAAAGACGACGCATAAGGGTCGTACACCCCAGGCTCCTCTTCAGAAGATCCCCACGGTCTCGGAACCGTTTAAAAAGGTCTCGATAGACCTTGTTGGCCCCATTCACCCAGCGACCGATAGGGGGAATCGATTTTTCTTAACGGTCATATGTAATGCTACGAGATGGCCAGAGGCGGTTCCTCTGCGGACCATAACGTCTGAGGCAGTCGCGGAAGCGTTGTTTGCAATTTTCGCTAGGGTAGGAATACCAGAGCAAATTCTGTCTGATAGGGGCGCGCAATTTACGTCGCAGATGATGAAGGAATTGTTCCGCTTATTCAGTATACAACCCATCACTACCACCCCTTATCATCCGCAGGCTAATGGCATGTGCGAGAGATTGAACTCGACGTTAAAGTCGATGCTGCGTAAGGTAGCTGCTGATCGCCCTAAAGATTGGGATAGATATATCCCTGCAGTGTTATTCGCGTACAGAGAGGTACGGCAGGAGTCAACGGGATTCTCGCCGTTCGAAATGATGTACGGTCGTAGTCCTAGGGGCCCAACTGATGTTCTTCGGGACATGATGACGTCGCCATCATCGGGAGACGATGAGCACATTTCGGTGTTTCAGTACCTTGTTGATTTAAGAGAAAGACTATCTTCAGCGCGCACTATAGCAGAAGAAGCTTCTGGTATCGCTTCGAAAAGAGCAAAAGACTATAAAGATAGAGGTTCCAAACTGAGAATTTTTAAGCCAGGAGACAAGGTTCTGTTGTTGTTACCCACGGACCATAATAAGTTATTGATGACATGGAAAGGCCCTTATGTTATTGAGCGAGTTGTTTCAAAGGTAGATTACGCTATCCACATTGATGGAGCGAGTAAGGTTTTCCATGTTAACATGCTACAAAGATTTTATGAGAGACCACAGTATCTGTGTGCACAGACAAGACCAGAGGAGACTGTCTTCTCTATTGCTTGTACGGGGGTCGTAGACCAGTCGGACTGTGACGTAAGCGACACCGAGGCGCAGGAAGAGTTGCAAATTCAATTGCCGGAGTTAACTCCGACACAAGGTTACAGGGACGTTAACATTAACCCTGACCTTGCCAGTTCAAGGAGTAGGGAACTTGAGACCCTGTTAGCGTCATTTCCGGATGTTGTTACGGATTTGCCGGGTCGCACTACGGTGATCCAGCACCAAATAAAGTTGACTTCGGATAAGCCAGTATTTCTTAGACCGTATCCGTTGCCTTTTTCTTCGAGAGATAGAGTCATAAAGGAAGTTGAGTCGATGTTGAAGTTAGATGTGATAGAACCATCAACATCGCCGTATTCATCACCCATCGTCCTCGTGAAAAAACTTGATGGATCGGTGCGGTTCTGTATTGATTTTCGAAGATTGAACACTATTACGGTAGGCGATAGGGAGCCTATCCCGTTTCAGGGGGAATTAATAGCTTCATTGGCCGGGTCCATGTGGTTTTCCAAGATAGATTTGACGAAAGGGTATTGGGAAATCCCGCTTACTGAGGAGTCTAAACAATACACGGCGTTCCAAACGCCCATTGGATTATTCCAATTTAAGGTCATGCCATTTGGGTTGGTAAACGCGCCAGCGACGTTTGCACGATTAATGAGACTAGTGTTGAAGGACATACCTAATGTCGTGTCATTCTTTGACGATATAGCATGTCATACGTCGACATGGTCTGATCATATTCAGACACTAACACTAATTTTTCAACGATTACGCCAGTTTGGGCTAACTGCTAAACCCGCAAAGATGGATTTGGCATGTCCAGAGATAATATTCTTAGGACATATCGTGGGTAGAGGTGTTCAGAGACCTGAAGTAACAAAAATTGACAAGTTAGTAGGGTTGCAAATCCCTAAAACAAAGAAACAAGTCAGAAGCTTAGTGGGAATTTTAAATTATTACAGAAAGTTCATTCCAAATTTTTCCTCCTTGTCATCTTCTCTTACTGACCTTACTAAGAAGGGACAACCCGATAAGGTCCAGTGGACGTCTGAATGTCAGACAGCATTTGATAATTTGGTGACAGCATTATCATCGTCACCCATTCTGATATTACCCGATTTTCGATCTAATTTTATCCTCAGAACGGATGCGTCGGACTCTGGTGTCGGCGCTTGTCTTCTACAGGAGAAGAACGAATGTCTCCATCCTGTATGTTATGTCAGTAGGAAGTTATTGCAGAGAGAAAGAAAGTATTCTGTGATAGAGCGTGAGTGTCTTGCCATTGTCTGGTCCGTCCAGAAATTGGGACGTTATCTCATGGGACGAGAATTTTGTATCCAGACAGACCACAAGCCACTGACATTTTTGTCGAAGAATCGTTCGTCCAGCCCACGCTTGTCTAGATGGGCATTGGCTTTACAGCCGTACACCTTCGTTATTCAACCAATTCCAGGAACCAGCAATCATATCGCCGACTACCTTAGTCGAGCCTAGGGGAAGATTTCAGGAGCTTATACATCGGAGGACAGGAACATTGACAGGATCTGTGTGAATGAGTCGACTTTAAAATATTGACATTATAAATATGATATGAAGAATGGTTGATAGGTTGAATGGTTTTTGATTCTGTATTAAGTATTGTGTTTAGTTAGCTATTCGTGATGTGACACATATATGCATATTGCAGGCCATATTGATCCCCATATTTTCCCCTGATTTCGGTATTCTATATACTAGGGGAACTGCTAGGTCATTTTTCTAGTGAGGTATTGCTCACGCTCACTCGTTGACAGTCATCTTGATGCGATTTGAAATTAATTGCATTAATTTTTTTGGGGTGGGGGATGATGTCACGAGTGGAGTGAGTGCAATTAAGGGGATTGCTACAGAGCGGGTGTAGAGTAAGAAGGACTCACAGTAGACAGCAAGTTAAGCGTGCTGTTGTGAGTAGTGGGGGGGGGGTCTGAATGAGGCAAAAGCGCTGTATAACTATCACTGCAAGTTAGAAGGTCCGACGGAGCGGACCTGTGAATAAGAGCCCAGCGGGCGGACATAAGTGAAAGCAGTCGGGAGACGGATGAGTGTTGTTCCAGTAATGACTGGTATGTAGAACGTTGATTGATTATTATGATTGATGTATTATATTATATTCGTCTATTACCATGATGTAAATAAGTATATGTGAGGAATGTGGAAGTCCTTGATATTGGATATAGCAATGTGCGCCATGAGCGATAGATGAAAGTGAGTTCATGGATTTGTAGCGCGAGTGAGTAGTGTGTACTCCGATGGAAGTGTGTTACCGTAAGATGTGTGGTGAGTGAAAGGTGAACTAGTGTGTGTACGCTTCATGGATTGTAAGGAGAGGTGGAGCGAATAGAAATGGTAGGGTATTATACCAATGTAATGTTATTCTTGTAGGTGTCGGGGACGGGCCGAAGAGCCACCTCGATGAGCACAAGTGATAGGCCAGCATAGGGCCGGAGGCCGCACATAGGCCAGAAGTGAGGCTGTCAGTGCAGGACAGTAGAGGCACATAAAGTCGTGGCAGTCAGGCCACGGACAGGGACGTAGATATGAGAGTGAATGAGATGCTATATTGTTGCCATGTTGATAGGCTAGTGAACTGATACTATGTTGTTGCCATGTTGATAGGCTAGTGAACTGATACTATGTTGTTGCCATGTTGATAGGCTAGTGAACTGATACTATGTTGTTGCCATGTTGATGGCTATGGAAATAATAATGTGTTATCGCCCTGCTGAGGTGCTAGGGGAGTGCTAAGGTGTATGACAATAGGGAGGGGATATTGAGAGACTGAGGTGCCAGTGAATCATTAATGTACTATTAAGACCCTGAGGGGAGAGGCTGAGGCCGAAGTGCCTTTTGGAGTAACTACCGGATTGTGGATCCGAGGGAGAGTGTGTGTGAGAGTGAGGCCGTTGTACGGCAGTTCATTTCAATAATATAATGTA
The DNA here is from genome assembly GCA_963931925.1 of Onchidella celtica. Classification (NCBI taxonomy): domain Eukaryota; kingdom Metazoa; phylum Mollusca; class Gastropoda; order Systellommatophora; family Onchidiidae; genus Onchidella; species Onchidella celtica. The sequence continues at coordinate 3,586,226 of OZ007575.1, forward strand.
TGTAATTGCGCTATTATATGTATAATTATGTTTAATAAATGTGTGAGTCTGATGGGTTGTTTTGTTAAGTGTTAAACTTGTTTGTTCGTGATTGTCGTCCTGTCATAAACTATTACATCTCCCAGTCTGGGATTTGTGACACCCAGTACGTTCAAAGCCTACAGAAGCACTCTTCGGCTTGTAGGTAATTTAAGCAGTGGCCAAAAGACTATATTTTATGCACAATCACTATTCAATTCATCAACAATGTGCTATATTATTCCAATCATACTATGGCAATAGATCTATCATACAGGACACTCGTGGTCGAGTGCCAGCTGGGGTTTCCTTAGTCTTCCTATGAGGCTGTAGTTCTCTCTCTATCTCCGATCTCTATTATACTTGAACAAATAAAATATATTACCATTGCTCACGCCTACTGGGAGGCGCGAACATCAAAATAGCGCAGCGTGGGCTTTCAAAGGTCAGCCCACTCAGACCTTTCTTTCTAGAGCTCAGTCAGTCCGTTAGCAAGGACTTCTTGTCTTCAAAGCACACAGTTCAGGTACTGGTCGACCGGAGATACTTCACGACACGATGCTTCTGCTCGCCTGTATTCACCAAATCTGAACGTTACACGATGTTATATACTATCTAACTACCCAGCGTGCTAGTCCGCTGGCCCAATTAGTTCAGCTATCTCATAGGTCGAAACCTCCCACCATTTTAATTGTAGTAATACGTCTGCACTATTCTACCAGCCAGTTAACGTGCAAAAACTTGTCTAGTCATACTTAACAATGTCAACTAGCCCCACCTTGTTTCACCCCTACTCCATTACTTATTAATCACGAACATTAAAGCCGACAAGCGTGACTCTAGCAGTTTAACTTTACATTTATTTACTCACGAACTATAATTTGGCGAGGACCGTTCAAGGCCACCAGCCAATTTCTCATGGCCCTGGTAAAACAACAACAACTCACTCTCTGCGTGAGTTTTAACAACATCCGAATCATGACAACGATCCTCATCGTATTATGTGTTTTAGGTGTAATAGGGTAGGCCACATACAAAAATTTTGTAACGTGAAAATGGAAGCGGCAAATGCCTGCTCTGTACAATCTACACCCTATACAGATGTTGGTTATACTAATAAATCTTCATCGCAATCAAAGACTATTCCAGTCATGTCGGCCCTACATGAACTGGGTGAATTAACATTTTACCAGGGCCGCGTGAACGCGATTCGCGCTTCTGTTCTACGTGACTCCGGATGCACGACTATCGGCGTTCGACAGTCACTAGTCCGTCCAACACAATTTTTGGATAAGGATGTAACTTGTATTACTTTTGGCGGATCTGTAGAGCGATTCCGTCTTGCAGAAGTTTATATTGATACACCTTTTCTCACAGGTATTGTTACCGCATGTGTACTGCCTAATCCGGTGGCTGATGTAATCATAGGGAATGTACCTCAAGTAAATAAGTTTCCTATCGGTAACTTGGAAATTTGGACTGAGGATGAGAGTGTTTCTTGTGCGACAACACGCCTACAATCGAGTCGACGAGCAGACAGTGCATTAAGTAACCCTAGTATTGAAGTAAACATAACGTCTAGTGCATTCCATGATGAGGAACAGTCAGACCCCACATTGAAACATTTGTTTACTAAAGTTGATCCTACCGCGCCGGATACCTCTAAGTTTCTTATTAAAGATGACTTATTATATCGTAATTTTCGGAATAAGCGAGAGGCCGTTATGCAGCTTGTAGTACCAAGATCTTTTCGTCGCGACATTATTCGTCTCGCGCATGACACTTCCTTGGCGGGTCACCAAGGAAAGGCCAGAACTAAGTCTCGAATACTATCGCAATTTTTTTGGCCCAGTATTTACGCAGATGTAAACCGGTTCGTATCAACATGTGACGAATGTCAGAGACGTACTCCTAAAGGGAGAGCATCGCGGGCTCCTCTGCAGGAGATGCCTATGATCTCCAGACCATTTGAGCGCGTTGCCGTAGATATAGTTGGGCCTCTACACAAGTCAGACAGAGGACATCGTTTCATACTTTCTGTCATTGACTACGCAACCCGTTGGCCAGAGGCCATTCCACTAAAAGACATTTCAGCCGATCATGTAGCTGAAGCCCTTATTACTATTTTTTCGCGTCTTGGATTTCCGGTTGAAATTTTATCGGACAGAGGTCCACAGTTTACCTCTGAGCTTTTTAAGAAAGTCTTGGAATTGGTCGGGATTAAACAAAGATTGACATCTCCATACCACCCACAGTCGAATGGCTGCTGTGAACGATGGAATGCTACCATGAAAGCTATGCTTGCGCGAGTTTCCGCCGACAAGCCGAGTGATTGGGATCGACAACTCCCCGCTATTCTCTTTGCATACCGAGAACTACCGAATGCATCGACGGGTTTTTCCCCCTTCGAATTATTGTATGGTCGCAAGCCGCGTGGTCCAATGGCCATACTCCGTGATTTATTCGCCGGATCAGACACCGACGATAACGATACGCGGTCTGCATATCAATACGTTGTAGACTTGCGCCATCGAATTCTTAACGCATGTCAGCTCGCACAAAAATCTTCGGCTGCGCATGCGAGTCTTTATAAACTATATCGTGATCAAGGTAGCCGATTGCGAACCTTGGCCGTCGGAGATCAAACTCTTGTTCTCCTTCCGGAGACGAAAAATAAACTCCTTCTTACATGGAAGGGACCTTTTAAAGTCCTAAAGAGACTTTCTCGAGTAAATTATCTTATCAAGATTCGGGGACAGGACAAAGTCTTCCATATAAATATGTTAAAGCAGTACCTGTCCGACGATGATAATCGTCAGAATAATCCCCGAAATGTGGTTGCTCAGGCCAATGCGGCCTTAGTTTCAGTTGACGATGATGATCCTATTAAGATAGAGCATTCAATCCCTGCACTTCAATCTTCTGAAAACACTTCTGATGTAAATATAAATCCAGATCTGTCTGAATCGCAAAGACAAGATATAAGAGATTTGCTTAACGAGTTTACTACGGTCTTTACTGATCTACCAGGTAATACTTCATTGGTACAGCATGTTATAAGATTAAAGACGGATATACCCGTCTTTGTTAAACCATACCCGCGTCCGCTGCACGCACAGGAGACTATAATAACCGAGGTACGTAACATGTTTCACCTGGGAGTGATAGAGCGATCGACGAGCCCATATAACTCACCCATCGTCTTAGTGAAAAAAAAAGATGATACAGTGCGTTTTTGTATTGACTATCGTAAACTTAATGAGGTTACGATATATGACGCTGAACCGATTCCCAACCAGGAGAATCTTTTTGCGCAGTTAGCGAGGGCAACGATTTTTTCTAAAATTGACCTTTCCAAAGGCTATTGGCAAATTCCGCTTGATGAGAATAGCAAGCAATATACCGCTTTTCAGACCCCGTTGGGTCTTATGCAGTGGCGCTATATGCCTTTCGGGTTAGTTACAGCCCCTGCCACTTTCGCGTATGATGACAATATTGCTCCAGAATATGGATTCCGTGTTGTCGTATTTTGACGACATTTGTATTTATGAAACCAATTGGTCGGGCCACCTCGCAGCCCTACGACAAGTTTTTATTGCTCTTCGTCGAGCTGGCCTTACGGCGAAACCCAGTAAAGTGTTTTTAGGATATAATGAAATTAATTTTCTGGGCCATACAATTGCCCACGGCGTTCAGACCCCTGATGACAAGAAGATAACTACCATCTTAAAGCTCCAAGCCCCTCGAACTAAGAAAGAAGTTCGTAGTTTATTGGGCTTTCTTAACTATTATAGGAAGTTCATTCCAAATTTTTCTTCGCTTACAGCTCCGTTGTCGGACCTCACAAGAAAGAATTTTCCTAATAAAGTGAAATGGACAACCGAATGTGCTGATACACTTCGTACCGTTCAACGATTGTTTTCGACTTCCCCCATTCTCATACTGCCAGATATAAACCAAATATTTATTGTCCGCACTGATGCGTCGGACAAGGGATTAGGGGCTGTGTTATTACAGGAACGAGACGATACCTTGCGGCCATGTCTATACGCCAGCCGCAAGTTGCTAGATAGGGAATGCCGCTATGCAATTATCAAGCGAGAGTGCCTCGCTATCATTTTTGCTGTAAACGCATTTTCGCGATATCTACTCATGTCCGAGTTTATAATTGAAACGGACCATCGTCCGTTGTTATTCTTGAAGGCTAACAGGGCTAAAAATGCTCGATTAACGAGGTGGAGTCTTGCACTCCAGGAATATCGGTTTGTTATCCGGGCTATACCTGGCGGTGACAATTCCCAAGCTGATGTTTTGTCACGTCTAATTTAGTTTCCTATTAAAGAGTGTTGTGTCTTGTATTGGGGTTGGATAGTGCTTTTCCCCCTCAATTCCAGACCGTGGATGGATTCACATTTATCTTGTTCATTACTATATGAACCAATTTTACAATCCTTTTTTTGTGAATATCCTCTTTCCACCAGCGTCATTCCGGACTGTGACCTGAACTTCTGGCAAACCTGACGCCCTTGTCAGCGGGTCAATGAGATGGAGACATGGCAAACCAAGCTACCAGAGCTACTGCTGCCATTGGATACCACAGTATTTTAATTAACAATATATTGTGTGTGAATGTGTATATAAGCAGCAATTATGTGTGTTGACTAGATAATTATGAGCCTATTCCTTCAGTAAGGCTTGATTGTTTGATAATAGTTATACTTTAATTCAGCAGTATACAGTGATATACTCATTGCTATTATAAATGTTCATGAGAAGTTTGATTGTGTGCAGTAAGAATGTTTCGATAGACTAGATTCTATAGAACGTGGCATCAATAATTGTATGCTTTTTGTCCATCCAATATGCACGTTCTTAGTTAAATTTTTTTTTTGTTCTCAAGCTTAAGGCTGACTTTTCTACGGTAGTACTTAAGCCCCCACCACAATAACTTTGTGGTTTCTTCGATCCTATCGTGTAAATTTTTCTTAAAATTTCCACTGGGGTGGGGGATGTCAAGGTTAATACTATAATTGTTGTGCTGGGTCACGACTTGAAAAGACTTGTTTTTTTTTCACGGTTTCGTTGATTATAACCAGCGTAAATGTCCTTGAACTGTTCTCGTGAACAGTTTGTTTTTGTAACACTTTTTCTTAGAGATGGAAAGAAAGTGGGGCAAGATAGAATAAATGGATAAGTTAGGAGTGACAGTGCAATTCTCGACCCCGTGATTTTGATGAACTCTTACAAGGGAAGAGAAGGGGTGAATAAGGATAGATAGTTTAAGGCGCTTAGTCGCGTTCAGAAATTCGTACATAAAACGTAGAAAGCACGAGGGTTTAGAGATTTTAGTAATGGTTTTGACATTTTAATTTGACCTTGTCTGTTTCTAGTACAAGGCCGTGACCGACTTCCATGTAGATCTATTAATACTGCGAGCTGAGCTCGAATGGATGCACCAATCAAATCTAGGCATTTGGACGGTAATTTGCAGCTGGCCGCACAGTATAAAAGCGTAGCCATTCCTATGTTCATCACTCCATACAGAAAATTCCATCTGTGCAGGCGTCGGCGTGATTCTGCCAGAAGAATCAAAAGACTGTTGTTTTTTATGTCTATGTCCATTATAGGCATTGAGATGAAGCCATGTGCTCGATTATGATTTACCCACTGCTGTTGTCTGCTGCTCCCTGGTTCCTTACCAGGGACCAAGTGTAAGTGTTTGTCTGTTGATTCAACAATGAACGAGGAGCGGACCATAAATTATCCAGTAGGACAGGATTGCCGCATATACTAGGAGTGCTACCCAAGAATGCAAGACAAAGATGTATATTAACTTGCAACTAGATCTAGTATGAATGTTTGGCATACACATCTGTGAATTGGAATTGATTTGTCTGGATGAGGCTGGGGATTGCCAGCCCATCCTAGAGTAGATCTAACTTAACTACGTCAGTTTATATTGACGAGCTTGATCCATTATAAGCGGTAGGCACAAATAGCTGAGATGACATTGTCGCCAGAGACATGAGTATGTTGCTTGATAGATAGTAGGCAGACTATATCTGAGAGATAGATAATTAATACTTAAATTATGAGTGAGTCAGAATGATCTTAATCTTATAGGAATCTAGAGGAGACTTCTAGTGACGTATTATTGAATTTTCATTTGATGCTGCTGATGTTGTCTTTTTAGTATGTAAGAGATCTAGACAAAATTGTTAGGATATTTAAGGTAATTAAATTTGTGGCCCTGCAGGTCTGTTGATAAAAACTTATTCAGGTTGTTCTTAGTGTGTGGCATGGTACGAAAGAGTAATTCATAAATACCTCTCGATTTTAAATGCAGTCATAACACCTATAATTCCATAATACCCACTCTGTAACACTATCACCCAGTACCAGACCCGTAACAAGCGTATTCAACACTGCGGCATTATGGGACGGGGGAGATAATCTGTTGAATGAACCTGACAAGGAGGCCAGCAGTGTCCAGGCTGACTGATGAGTTACCAGAACATTCCGGAAGTCAGCTGCGGCAAGTGTGCCGCCCATCACGTATGGCACTGGAGCTTGGACATCCAGTACTTTCTGGGTGGAGTACGTAAAAACATAAATGAAATATCGTTTTTCATTACTAGTATTATTTATTATTATATTATTATTATTATTATTATGATTATCATTATGTCCCTTTAATCCCCTGTCTCCTTGTCTTTCACGTAATTCACTTTGCCCCCCCCCCCACCCCTCCCCTCCCCCCCCCCCCTCAACCACCAAAATCCACTTTATTGTGTTCGATCATCTTTTTATTTCTTTTCTTTCACTTTTTTTTTGGTTCCTCTCATTTGATCAGTAAAACAGTTCTGCAAAAGTAAGAACACAGAGCTAACTGCCCTGCCCCCCCCCCCTCTCCTTTTTTCCCATGACCTCATGTTTGACTAATTTTGAAAATTGTTTTTTCTTTCTAATTTCAATATGAAAATGATTTTGTTCCTTGTCGTCAGCGCTATCAGTGAAGTATCTCAATATTTTCTGTCATTTATTGAAGAATAATACATCAACAAACAAATAGAAACGCCAGACGGGGTCTTTCTTCTCAGAGAAAAGTGTTAAAAAATTTCATAAAACTGACTATCAGATGGGATTGTCCGTTGTCAGATGATAAAATATCATATACTTCGGGATCCACTCTACTTGTCGTGACCGATGTTCAGTTTTTCATAAGGTAAAAAATAAAAAAATTGTTTTCAACTTCTTTCTCTGCCGCAGAAGTCCTGCATTTTATTTGGACAGTTTAAAAGGGCCTAAGCTTGCTTTTTTTTCTTTTTAACTAGCCTGACAACCCAGAAAGAACTACATTCATTATGGACCCACAAATAAAGGAGGGGTCTGCAATAACTTCGACCAGTCTAGCTGGAAACTGAGATATGTCAAGTGTTGATGGAATGATTTCCTCTCAAACAGGGTGAAATAAGACCCACTCTTCCGTTCATGGGCACATTATCATGTACTTGGACAAACTAATAGTCAGGAAAATTACAGACAGTAGCTGGGTTGCCCGGTCCTGCCCGGGAGAAATATCTTTATCACTTATAATGATCTAGATCTAGGACACAACGTAAAGTTCCTTCCACAGACAAAGAAATGCAATGACAGAATCAGTATCGACTCGGATTCCGCGCCAATTCTGAAGTTTGTTTACCCTTTTCGCTAAAGTTTACAGGCGATCCGTACTTTCGTTACCACAATTTGCTTCCATCAGCGAATGAACGATGAGGGAAACTGCGTCACGTTACTAAAAATAGATCATACTAGGGTGTCTCTGTTCTGCATGGAGTTGGAAGTGTTTGTTTACGTGTAAATTATGCAAAATGAACAAATTACGCAGAGTTTGAGGGATTTTTATATTATCTTTTACATCACAATAAGTTGAGTTATAGGCGATGAGAATGCTTCCAGAGTTTTGGATCCCTCCCAAAAAGAGCCTCCGGGGGCAGAACTTTCACCCTTAGCTCCATTATAGTATAATGATTTCCAGTTTAGTCCACTTACTTTCCAGGCGTGCTTGTCCATGTGTGACCTGTAACAATCCTGTACCAGCACGTGGACCGCGTGAACAGATACGGCCTTGACATTGTACCAACTCTGCCGGGTCAGTGTTTCCCCACCAGCCCAGGTGTAGGGATCCATGAAGTGCGTACAGGGCTCGAAGATTTGTCTGGGACCCTGATAGACAAGGCCCCAGCCAGCCTGTTGACCAGATTATAATAATAATAATAATAATGAAGATCATTTATATAGCGCCCCAGTCGTGTTCTCTCCATCTGCAACTTCTCTCTCTCTCTCTCTCTCTCTCTCTCTCTCTCTCTCTCTCTCTCTCTCTCTCTCTCTCTCTCTCTCTCTCTCTCTCTCTCTCTCTCTCTCTCTCTCTCTCTCTCTCTCTCTCTCTCTCTCTCGGCTAGACATACATTGTATACATAGATACACACACATAACATACTATAAGACAGAAATTAAACAATAAAACAGCAAATTTAAAGTGAATTGAGAAAATAAATGGATTGGGAATGTCGAGACTTCACAACTGTTTTTTAAAAAGGTGGGTTTTTAGACCAGTTTTGAATTTTGACTCTGTAGATGCTTCTCGCAATGATTTTGGCAGTGAGTTCCAGATGTGCGGGGCATAGTGTGTAAATGCTCTGCCTCCCAGTTTCTTTGACTTGCAGTTAAAAATCTTAAGAAGGCCCCGATCGCTTGATCTTAAAGAACGAGGTGGTGAGTAGGGCTCTGCCAGGGTGGAAAGGTAAGGTGGTGCAGTTTTGTTTATGCACTTGTAACACAGAACTGCTATTTTGTACTGGATTATAAAAGCCAGAAGAACTGGGATTGGCAGAGAGTTCAGTTTCAGTGGCGTAACCAGGGTGACGAATTTTAAGGGGCGTTTCTAAGGCACCAAATTTGAACCAAAAAAGTTATTCAGCTATACAGAACTCGGTCAAAATTTTAATGAACAGTTTTGAGAGGAGCTTTTTTTTCTAAATTTGCCCTGGACGTTATCAACCCTGGTTATATCTTTGTTGAGCTATATCCTAGTAATTATTTTTTTATGATTTAATTTATTTTTTATTTTTTTTGTAAAGGATGGGTGGCGGGGTGGGGAGGGAATATTGCAATCTCTCTGTTTGCAAACCCCCTCAAACCCCGAACATGTCAATTTGATTTTGGTCCTCAGACAAACACATTTACTGTTAACACATTAAACAAACGCCTCGGCCAAAGTGGAAACTTACATGCGTCTCACAATGCTATCATATTTTTTTTTGGTACTGACCTCTTCACTCATGACCCGGCCAAATGTTTTGTATGGAACTGGTACAGCCGTGTCTGTGGTATAAATCCAGAGAGCTCCCCTCAAAAGCACGTACACATAAGCTGCCATCTTTTCTATCACCTCATACGAAACTGATTCTTGAAATGCGGTGGAGAGTTTGCTGGCAATATTCTTCTGAATCCAGGAATCCTCCAAAACAAGGCAGGTTTTGCAGGTCAGGAGATCACCTTTAGAGCGAAGATTCACCACGAGAACCTGCCAGTTCGCTGGGGCATTTTCCAAAAAAGACAAATTTGCGTTTTGCTGCCCTGCGACATATACAACAAAGTTGGACTTCTTGGTTTGACTTGGTCTCGCCGTACTTGTCGCACGTGTGGGTTTCAGGGTCTTTTCTTTCACTCTAAGGGAGACTGGCTGTTTCATCAACAGGTGTGTTGTTAAGATGAGGAATATCGTGGTCACGAGGGTTACTGCGGCCCGGAATTTCCTATTCCAAATCATTCTCAATTGGCTGAAAGGCGGCCCTTTGAATTGATGAGAGGCTTGGAAAGTCTTGGGTGTAACCGATATCTCAGCTCTAAAAGCGATATTCTAAATCCCTGTTCCTTGTCCTTGTCTTTATTCCTAAAGGAAATAGATGTCAGCTTACACTGGGGCTGCAAAAGGCCATGTCTAGTTTAGTAGTGCAAATCCATCTTATACGAGAAGATAATCAGCATGCAAGAAACAAGTAGACTGCCGTGCAGTGATAGGTTAATTTAGTTACACCCCAATAAACTAATGGTCATTGTGAAGCATGGGGCAATAAAACAAGAGGTGGTGGAGTGAGTGGAGGGGGGGGGGTGCGGACGACAGATGATAGTTACTGCAATTATGGATGATAGATAATTGTACAGCTTGATAGTTATGATAGCGCGCAAACTAACAATACTTCAATATTCATCTCACATAGTGCAAATAAATTTGAGGAGGGGGGAGAGGGGGTTGGTTTTTCATTTGTTGGTGTATAAACATCGAACTTTTGTTGCTTTTTGTAATTTTATTTCTCACAACGTTCGGATTAAGATCGAAAACAACAGTTGGTAGGCTCGAGTGAAAACCTAACTAAGTCAGATTTAGGCTTAGCCATACTCAGTCATTTCAAATCGATTTTATAGGTTCAAAATGATAGTTTTTGCCATCATCACTTTCAAATATGTACAAAAACGGTCGTAGAAAGATTACAAATATTCAAAACACAAGCAAAAAGGTTTGAGAAAGCAGCAGGAGGGAAACAGTGAGTTTGTCAAAACTTTTTTTAAAAAGGCTGGTTTTTTAACTTAAGCACTTCTATTATTTCAGCATTTCTGACCTCTCGGGTCTACACTATTTATAACGTTCAATATGTGTAATCTCATTTCAAATACTATGGGCATTTCCTCACGTTTTTATTACCATTAATTAACAAACCGTAGTTGCTATTACGACTAATTAATGTCCTTCAGTACTATTGTATGCTTCATTATCTTCTGGTAGGAGTACAAGTGAAGACCACAGAAAAAGCTGCTACAACTGAATTTTGTCCTTATCCCAACTCTACTCCTAAATCATATACAGAAACTTGATTCATCAAACGCGTCTCTACGAAATTTGAAAAATGAAGCTGCAGCCACTTGTCACTTGCATGAGAAATGTAGTGAGAAACGAATTATTCAGTTTCATGTTTTTAATGACAATGGCTATTGTTGTCGTTGTTGTTGTTGTTTGTTGTTGTTGCTTTTTTGTTGCTGTTGTTGTTGGTGATGTTGTTTTATTTCCTCTGGTCTGAATGCAAAACAAAACAAAAATGCTGCACTCCCAACTTGATGTCATTGTCACAAAAACCATCTTAATTTCTAAGTGGTAACCTCTCTACTGCATTAACGTAATGAATATTACTGATATAGCCACTACCACATACAAAACTGGACATATCTAGGCAAAACACATTCAAATGCTATAGTTTATTGTGTCACATCACACAAAACTGGATATAGCCTTACAATGTAACTGTTATAACATAACAAAAAAATTGGATATACCTCTGCAATATGGGTGCCACAATGTCATGCAACACACAAAAACCGGATATAGCTTTGCAGTATAATTACTATTAAGTTACACAACACACAAAACTGGATATACGGTCTTCTGCAATATACAATCTCTGCTACGTGGCACGATATACAGAACGGGATATACCAGTCCTCTGCAATATATAACAACTATTACATGACGCAACACACAAACTGGATATACCAATCCTCTGCAATAATGTAACTGCCATTAACTGACACAACACATAAAACTGGATATACCAATCTTCTGCAATATACTGAGTTGCACAATACACAAAACTGGACATACCAGAACTTTGCAAAATACAACTACTAGTGAGTGACACAATACACAAACTAGATACACTAGTGCTCTGCAATATATAACCACTACTAAGTGACACGCCCACAAAACTAGATAGATACCAGTCGTCTTATACTGCTCCCAGCCTACGTGCCACAACACACAAAAATGGATATACCAAACTTCTGCAATATGTAATTACAACTATGTGATACAACACACTAAACTGGATACACCAATCTTCTGCGAATAATATAACTGCTTCTACGTGACACATCATACAAAACTGAACTATGTACCAGTTTTCTGCAATAATATAACTGCTGCTACGAGACACAGTACACGAAACTGGATATACCCGTCCTCGACCATATATGACCACAGATTTACTCTCTACAAATTACACATCATACACGAATATAACAACCAGTTTTCTCAACAACCACTTTAACTGTCCAATGATTTCGGAAGCTTCACAAGTAAAGGAGAACACAGCGTGCGGTCTGTGACCCTCTAGCTGTTGCATTGGTCAGCCCGAACTGTCTGTGTGATGTCCCCTGTAAAGGGCTTAAGGCATGTTGACGGTGGACACCAGTGGGCAGAGGTGAATCAAACCAGATCGAAACATCGTTTGTTGCAGATTGCAGGGGAGGGTGCGGTTTCATTGGGCCAGAGAAAGAGGTTCATACTGCATAATGAAACAGTATATCTTATTCAGACATGAAAGTATAAAATATTGACAGAAAACCTGATGAGAATAATACAATAATCGTAACATTATGGGGCCTTTAGCTAAAGTAGTCTGTGTCCACTTCAGAGTCCTTTTTGGAAAAAAAGGCCGAGTTTTCCCTCCATAAAAAGGAAGCATTTGGTGTAAAATGTACACAAATGAAGGCTTCTCAAGCCACCAAATTTCATCATTAAAAGATGTAATTCAAACAATTTAGCTATCTTATCTGAATTAACCAGCAGAATATTTGTCCTGAGGTCATTCTTGTGTCAGTAATTTCACTTATATCTTGCACATTTGTAGACTTTTCTTGAGTTTTGTTTCATTGCTAGCCTGACAATAAATAACTCACAACCCCGGAATTGTCGGCACTTATTCCGCTCACTCACCGCCTACTGGGTCACTTAACAGATAGTTCGAGTGCTCATCCCTGGCCGATCGAGTTTTCACTCGTGACGGCAATGGCGAATATGGCAGTATTCTTTAGTTGTTTAACGTCCCCATAAAGGCAATTGGAGACTGTCGGGGTATCTGGGAGGTGGCGGGATCTTAGTTGTTTCAGTCCTTCGCACTCCGCAAGTATGTGCTCGACAGTCTCCTGCGGGGACCCGCAGTGCCGGCATACTGGCTCACGGAGTGGGTTGAAACGATTTAGATGTGCGTTCAACTGGACATGTCCCGTCCTCATACGCTGTATGATAGTCGCGTATTTGCGCTCTAGTGTCAAAATCGGGTCTTTGATGTCTGGTTTGGTTTGATTATGATACACCCTACGTCCTTTATCCGAGTTTGCCCATTGATATAGCCATTTCCTGCGTCCGTGAGCGCGGATTCTGGCTCGGGCTGCTGGGTAAGACGTTGGGTGCTTTGGCTGTTCGCCTCTGGTACCCTGTTTCGCTAGGCTATCAGTGTTACGAGGTGGGTCCTCGAGTGTTACGAGCTCAAGGAAGGGTGTTACAGATGGGGATTACTAACTTATGGAATTTAGATGTTCGACTGCATTTTTAATAAATATCGAGAGGTTTTAGAAATTACTCTGCCGTACCATGCCACATACACTAATAACAATTTCGAGTACGTTATATCAAGGACCTTGTAGGGCCACAAATTTATTACTTAAAATTCCTAACAATTTCGTCTATCGTTTACATATTAAAAGACAACATCAGCAGCATCAAATGAAAATACTAGAATACATAACTATAAATCTCCTCTAGATTCTTAAAAGATTTGAAACTCTATATCATTCTGATTCATTCACAGTTTACTTAGTAATTATTTATCTTCAGAAATATAGACTGCCTACTATCTCACAAATGATATACTTAGGTCTCAGACGACAATATTAACTCATTTAACTGCTTATAAAGGATCAAACCGTCAAGACACACTGACGTAGTTAAGATAGATCTAGATCTGTTCTAGGATGGGCTGGCAATCCCCAGCCTCATCCAGACACATCAATTACAATTTCCAAATGTGTATATCAGTCACTCTTTCTAGATCTTAATTGCAAGTAAAACTTTATGGTCTTGCATTCCTTTGGTCGCACTTCTACTGGAACGTTAGGGTCAGATTCACATCATCTCGAATCATTTTGATGCCACTTACGATTGGTTCCCTGAAACGATTCAGGGAACTGGAGAAAATAGCTGTGGGTTATTTTCATTGTCTATCCAGGACATAGACATGACGTTAACAGTCTGTTGGTTCTCTCTGGCTGAACCGTATTAGCCGACCACCCTCGTAGCTGGAAAGATCTACATGGAAGTGATTAAATCTCAAGATGGCTTCGGCCAAATCTTCTGCAAGTCCACGTGACTGCTCAAATTTGATTGGTGCATTCACTTCGAGCTCCGCTCGCAGCGCCAATAGATTCTATTAATAGTAACAGACAAAGTTATTAAACTATATCAAAACCCTTCGCAAAGTCTCTACACCCTAAACGTTTTATGTACGAATTTATTCACTCCTTATTCGCCCCGTCTTTCTCTGTTAAAGTACACCCAAACCACGGGGTCGAAAACTGCATCGTCACTGTTAATTTATCCATTCGTTCTATCCTGACCCACTTTCTTTCCATCTCTAAGAAAAGCGTTACAAAAACAAACTGTCCACGGGAATAGTTCAAGGACGTTTGCACTGGCTAAAATCAATGATGCCATGTAATAAACAATGCGTGACCTAGCACGGCAATTCAAATCCTAACCCTGACATATCCCCCACCCCAGTGAAAATTTTAAGAAAAATTTACACGATAAGATCCAAGAAATCCCAAAGTTATTGTGGTAGGGGCTTAAGCAGTACTGTAGAAAGATGAGCCTTAAGCTTGAGAAGAAAAATCTAACTAAGAACGTGCATATTGGATGGACAAAAAGCATACAATTATTGATGCCACGTTCTATAGAATTTATTCTATTTAAACATTCTTACTGCACACAATCAAAATTCTCAGAAACATCTATAATAATAATGAGTATATCACTGTATACTGCTGGATTAAAGTATAACTATTATGAAATAATGAAGCCTTACTGAAGGAATAGGCTTATAACTATATAGTCAACACACACAATTGCTGCTTATATACACATTCACACACAATATATTGTTAATTAAAATACTGTGGTATCCAATGGCAGCAGTAGCTCTGGTAGCTTGGTTTGCCATGTCTCTGTCTCATTGACCCGCTGACAAGGGCGTCAGGTTTGCCAGAAGTTCAGGTCACAGTCAGGAATGACGCTGGTGGAAAGAGGATATTCACAAAAAAAGATTGTAAAAATGGTTCATAAAGTAATGAACAAGATAAATGTGAATCCATCCACCGTCCAGAATTGAGGGGGACAAGCACTATCCAACCCCAATACAAGACACAACACTCTTTAATAGGAAATTAAATGAGACGTGACAAAATATCAGCTTGGGAATTGTCACCGCCCGGGATAGACCGGATAACAAACCGGTATTCCTGGAGTGCAAGACTCCACCTCGTTAATCGAGCATTTTTAGCCCTGTTAGTCTTTAAGAATAACAACGGACGATGGTCCGTTTCAATTATAAACTCGGACATGAGTAGATATCTCGAAAATGCGTTTACAGCAAAAATGATAGCGAGGCACTCTCGCTCGATAATTGCATAGCGGCATTCCCTATCTAGCAACTTGCGGCTGGCGTATAGACATGGCCGCAAGGTATCGTCTCGTTCCTGTAATAACACAGCTCCCAATCCCTTGTCCGACGCATCAGTGCGGACAATAAATATTTGGTTTATGTCTGGAAGTATGAGAATGGGGGAAGTGGAAAACAATTGTTGAACGGTACGAAGTGTATCAGCACATTCGGTTGTCCATTTCACTTTATTGGGAAAATTCTTTCTTGTGAGGTCCGATAACGGAGCTGTAAGCGAAGAAAAATTTGGAATGAATTTCCTATAATAGTTAAGAAAGCCCAATAAACTACGAACTTCTTTCTTAGTTCGAGGAGGTTGGAGCTTTAAGATGGTAGTTATCTTCTTGTCATCAGGAGTCTGAACGCCGTGGGCAATTGTATGGCCCAGAAAATTAATTTCATTATATCCTAAAAATACCTTACTGGGTTTCGCCGTAAGGCCAGCTCGACGAAGAGCAATAAAAACTTGTCGTAGGGCTGCGAGGTGTCCCGACCAATCGGTTTCATAAATACAAATGTCGTCAAAATACGACAATACGGAATTCATACCCTGGAGTAATATTGTCATCATACGGGCGAAAGTAGCAGGGGCTGTAACTAACCCGAAAGGCATATAGCGCCACTGCATAAGACCCAACGGAGTCTGAAAAGCGGTATATTGCTTGCTATTCTCATCAAGCGGAATTTGCCAATAGCCTTTGGAAAGATCAATTTTAGAAAAAATTGTTGCCCTCGCTAACTGAGCAAAAAGATTCTCCTGGTTGGGAATCGGTTCAGCGTCATATATCGTAACCTCATTAAGTTTACGATAGTCAATACAAAAACGCACGGTATCATCTTTTTTTTTCACTAAGACGATGGGTGAGTTATATGGACTCGTCGATCGCTCTATCACTCCTAGGTGAAACATGTTACGTACCTCGGTTATTATAGTCTCTTGTGCGTGCAGCGGACGCGGATATGGTTTAACAAAGACGGGTATATCCGTCTTTAATCTTATAACATGCTGTACCAAAGAAGTATTACCTGGTAGATCAGTAAAGACTGTAGTAAACTCGTTAAGCAAATCTCTTAAATCTTGTCTTTGCGATTCAGATAAATCTGGATTTATATTCACATCCGAAGTGTTTTCAGAAGATCGAAGTGCGGGGATTGAATTCTCAATCTTAATAGGATCATCATCGTCAACTGAAACCAAGGCCGCATTGGCCTGAGCAATCACATTTCGGCGATTATTCTGTCGATTATCATCGTCGGACAGGTACTGCTTTAACATATTTATATGGAAGACTTTGTCCTGTCCTCGAATCCTGATAAGATAATTTACTCGAGAAAGTCTCTTTAGAACTTTAAAAGGTCCCTTCCATGTAAGAAGGAGTTTATTTTTGGTCTCCGGAAGGAGAACAAGAGTTTGGTCTCCGACAGCCAAGGTTCGCAATCGGCTACCTTGATCACGATATTGTTTATAAAGACTAGCATGCACAGCTGAAGATTTTTGTGCGAGCTGACATGCGTTAAGTATTCGCTGGCGCAAGTCTACAACGTATTGATATGCAGACCGCGTATCATTGTCGTCGGTGTCTGATCCGGCGAATAAATCATGAAGTATGGCCATTGGACCACGCGGCTTACGACCATACAATAATTCGAAGGGGGAAAAACCCGTCGATGCGTTCGGTAGTTCTCGGTATGCAAAAAGAATAGCGGGGAGTTGTCGATCCCAATCACTCGGTTTGTCGGCGGAAACTCGTGCAAGCATACTTTTCATAGTAGCATTCCACCGTTCACAGCAGCCATTAGACTGTGGGTGATATGGAGATGTCAATCTTTGTTTAATCCCGACCAATTCCAAGACTTTCTTAAAAAGCTCAGAGGTAAACTGTGGACCTCTGTCCGATAAAATTTCAACTGGAAACCCAAGACGCGAAAAAATAGTAATAAGAGCTTCAGCGACATGATCAGCTGAAATGTCTTTTAGCGGAATGGCCTCTGGCCAACGGGTTGCGTAGTCAATGACAGAAAGTATAAAACGATGTCCTCTGTCTGACTTGTGTAGAGGACCAACTATATCTACGGCAACGCGCTCAAATGGTCTGGAAACCATTGGCATCTCCTGCAGAGGAGCTCGCGATGCTCTTCCTTTAGGAGTACGTCTCTGACATACGTCACATGTTGATACAAACCGGTTTACATCTGCGTAAATACTGGGCCAAAAAAATTGCGATAGTATTCGAGACTTAGTTCTGGCCTTTCCTTGGTGACCCGCCAAGGAAGTGTCATGCGCGAGACGAATAATGTCGCGACGAAAAGATCTCGGTACTACAAGCTGCATAATGGCCTCTCGCTTATTCCGAAAATTACGATATAATAAGTCATCTTTAATAAGAAACTTAGAGGTATCCGGTGCGGTAGGATCAACCTTAGCAAACAAATGTTTCAATGTGGGATCTGAATGTTGCTCATCATGAAATGCACTAGACGTTATGTTCACTTCAATAGTAGGATTACTCAATGGACTGTCTGCTCGTCGACTCGATTGTAGGCGTGTTGTCGCACAAGCAACACTCTCATCCTCAGTCCAAATTTCCAAGTTACCGATAGGAAACTTATTTACTTGAGGTACATTCCCTATGATTATATCAGCCACCGGATTAGGCAGTACACATGCAGTAACAATACCTGTGAGAAAAGGTGTATCAATATAAACTTCTGCAAGACGGAATCGCTCTACAGATCCGCCAAAAGTAATAAAAGTTACCTCCTTGTCCAAAAATTGTGTTGGACGGACTAGTGACTGTCGAACGCCGATAGTCGTGCATCCGGAGTCACGTAGAACAGAAGCGCGAATCGCGTTCACGCGGCCCTGGTAAAATGTTAATTCACCCAGTTCATGTAGGGCGGACATGACTGGAATAGTCTTTGATTGCGATGAAGATTCAGAATGACCGTCAGTATCATAAGGTGTAGATTTAACCGAGCAGGCATTTGCGGATTCCAATTTCACGTTACAAAATCTCTGTATGTGGCCTACCCTATTACACTTATAACATATAGTACGATTAGGATCGTTTCCACGATAGGGAAGACTCTGCGGTCTATTATAATTATGAGTATCATCAAAATGCACTCGTCGCGGCGGTCCCTGAGGCCGGTTATATTGTTGGCCTGGATAGTTGCCACGATAATATGGGCGAGGCTCGTAAAAAGAATAACTCTGGTATCCTCGACGCGGGGATACATTACCTCGATTCGGAAAATCTCTCTGTCTACAAAAAGGCGGCTCTGATTGAGAACGCGGATTTGGGGCCTGACGACGAGTCGGCCTTGAACGATCGTGTCCGGTTGGCGCTCCTTTGCCTACGTTGGCATAACACGGTGTTGTAGTTGAAGGCTTTGCCAAAGGACGATTTGGGTGGGCGGACGCGTATCGTTCCGCGCACGATGTGATTTCTTCAGAGGATGTCGGTGCCCTCTCTTTAAGGTGGGCAACTAAATCGGAATGACATGCCGTATAGATTTGGTCCTTCAAGACCAAATCGTAAAGTTGGGAATAATTTCCGGTAGTTACGTTCGCGAGCTCAATCCAGCGATCTAAATAATGTTTCAACCGATTGACATAAGTTGAGAAATTTTCAGATGGCTCAGGTTTACATGAGCGAAATCTTTGATGAAAGCCATCCTCGGTATGCTGGAATCGCTTAAGCAGTGCTGTTTTAAGCTTGTCATAATCATTGGCATCTTCTACTTTAAGGCTGTGAAATACCTCTAAAGCCTTACCTGTTAATAAATTGGACAGGCATGAACTGTACATCGCCCGCTGCCATCCGACGCATTTAGCGTGTAACTCGAACCGATGTAAATATGCGTCGATCTGGTCGAGTTTTTCATTAAATGGTGGTAGTTTTGGTTTAGTAGCATAAGTATTGGTGGCAGTAGTGGGTGTTACAAGCGATTGTTGCTCTAACTTTTTCATTGCGAGTTCATGCTGTCTTTCCTTTTCTCTCTCTCTTTCTTTCTCTCTTTCTCTTTCTCTTTCCTTTTCTCTTTCTACTTCTTTTTCTCTTTCTCTTTCTCTTTCCTTTTCTCTCTCTACTTCTTTTTCTCTTTCTCTTTCTCTTTGTTCTTTTCGATCCTCGCGCTCTCGGTCTTGTTGTACGTGTCGTTCGCACCACGCGGCGCGTTCTTCCTCTGGTATGCCCAGAACTTTGGCAGATTCTAAGTATTTAAGAAACTCAGCCATGATATGTTAAAGTCTGTAAATAGTAAGTATTTACCTACTATTATGGTATATCGCGGTATCAATTATATTATATGAACAGTTATTGACTGTTAATATTAACTCAGTGTCTTATGTTAGCACTGCTTCGCGAAAAGAACGTTCTATCTCTCTCTCTGAAAATTACAGGCAGTATCACTTAACTGCAAACACTTTATCTCTCTCTGAAAATTACAGGCAGTATCACTTAAACTGCAAAAACTTTATCTCTCTCTCTCTCTATGAAATCTAGTAAGGCAGTGCCGTCTATCGGTTGCTCCCACTGCAATAAAATACTATATATCGCCTTTACTGCGATAAATTAATGTCTTGAGTGATCACTCTCAAAATTTACGTCTCTCTCAACGCAACGAACCAGTGTCCTCTGTTATCACTGTCAAAACAAATCGCTCTCTCAATGCGATGAATCAAATATATATCTCTCTCTCAACACGACAAATTTGAAATATCTCTCTCTTCACAAAATGCGCACACGCAGTGTCTTCTGTTACCACTGCAAAATTATTCTCTCTAGATCTATCTTCAACGTGAAATTGTCACGTGAACCAAAAATTATTATATATCTCTCTCACATATGTCAATAATCCAGATTAAAATTCAACGTGGTTTTAGCACGTGAAACCCTCAGGCATATATTGCAAACATATCAATGTTAGTATAGTAGTTTAAAGGTCATAAAGCAAAAAAAAATACAATAAACAGGACGTATACTGACGAGTAAAACGAACGATAACAGACCCTACAAGTCCTAACTTATATTACAGATAGTTTGAGAAGAAAACAGGAGAGACATCTTCCTAAAGAAAAGTGAGGAAGTAAGAAAAACGCCACAATCTATACAAATAATGGATCCCTAATAGAACTATTCACAGAGAAGCAAATCCCCCCGAGTTATTTTACATAGCCACCAAGGCCTCCAATATCCTTCGTAATGGCAAAGAAGATATGCTAACCTATGATCCCAACCAACCTCCCGCACTTAAACTAAACATATAGTAAATAGTAAAATGGCCTGGAACAACACACACAGAGCGGAAAGTACGTCGCCCTCCCCAAGACTGTTAGATAGATGGATCACTTATCTTTATTTTTGAGGAATTCTGATGTTAATATCCTCAATCCATAGCTCCAAGCCGAAAACTTGTATTTCTGTCTGAGGTAGATCTGGAAGGTGAAAGGGTTCCCTCGCCGGTGTCCACGGGTCAATGGGATGTTGGGATGTTCACCATATGAAATTGAAATACAAAATATTAGATTAATACAAATTGCTTAAACTCTATAATAAAAGACCTGAAAACATAATATTACAACAGTACAATATGAAATAATGGAATAAAAAAATACAATAGGTTTCAAAATAATCTAACTAAGTGGCATGGCGTTATTAAAGTTCTTTTAAGGGTCCCTCTCCAGTGTTACGAGGTGGGTCCTCGAGTGTTACGAGCTCAAGGAAGGGTGTTACAGATGGGGATTACTAACTTATGGAATTTAGATGTTCGACTGCATTTTTAATAAATATCGAGAGGTTTTAGAAATTACTCTGCCGTACCATGCCACATACACTAATAACAATTTCGAGTACGTTATATCAAGGACCTTGTAGGGCCACAAATTTATTACTTAAAATTCCTAACAATTTCGTCTATCGTTTACATATTAAAAGACAACATCAGCAGCATCAAATGAAAATACTAGAATACATAACTATAAATCTCCTCTAGATTCTTAAAAGATTTGAAACTCTATATCATTCTGATTCATTCACAGTTTACTTAGTAATTATTTATCTTCAGAAATATAGACTGCCTACTATCTCACAAATGATATACTTAGGTCTCAGACGACAATATTAACTCATTTAACTGCTTATAAAGGATCAAACCGTCAAGACACACTGACGTAGTTAAGATAGATCTAGATCTGTTCTAGGATGGGCTGGCAATCCCCAGCCTCATCCAGACACATCAATTACAATTTCCAAATGTGTATATCAGTCACTCTTTCTAGATCTTAATTGCAAGTAAAACTTTATGGTCTTGCATTCCTTTGGTCGCACTTCTACTGGAACGTTAGGGTCAGATTCACATCATCTCGAATCATTTTGATGCCACTTACGATTGGTTCCCTGAAACGATTCAGGGAACTGGAGAAAATAGCTGTGGGTTATTTTCATTGTCTATCCAGGACATAGACATGACGTTAACAGTCTGTTGGTTCTCTCTGGCTGAACCGTATTAGCCGACCACCCTCGTAGCTGGAAAGATCTACATGGAAGTGATTAAATCTCAAGATGGCTTCGGCCAAATCTTCTGCAAGTCCACGTGACTGCTCAAATTTGATTGGTGCATTCACTTCGAGCTCCGCTCGCAGCGCCAATAGATTCTATTAATAGTAACAGACAAAGTTATTAAACTATATCAAAACCCTTCGCAAAGTCTCTACACCCTAAACGTTTTATGTACGAATTTATTCACTCCTTATTCGCCCCGTCTTTCTCTGTTAAAGTACACCCAAACCACGGGGTCGAAAACTGCATCGTCACTGTTAATTTATCCATTCGTTCTATCCTGACCCACTTTCTTTCCATCTCTAAGAAAAGCGTTACAAAAACAAACTGTCCACGGGAATAGTTCAAGGACGTTTGCACTGGCTAAAATCAATGATGCCATGTAATAAACAATGCGTGACCTAGCACGGCAATTCAAATCCTAACCCTGACATATCCCCCACCCCAGTGAAAATTTTAAGAAAAATTTACACGATAAGATCCAAGAAATCCCAAAGTTATTGTGGTAGGGGCTTAAGCAGTACTGTAGAAAGATGAGCCTTAAGCTTGAGAAGAAAAATCTAACTAAGAACGTGCATATTGGATGGACAAAAAGCATACAATTATTGATGCCACGTTCTATAGAATTTATTCTATTTAAACATTCTTACTGCACACAATCAAAATTCTCAGAAACATCTATAATAATAATGAGTATATCACTGTATACTGCTGGATTAAAGTATAACTATTATGGCGTCAGGTTTGCCAGAAGTTCAGGTCACAGTCAGGAATGACGCTGGTGGAAAGAGGATATTCACAAAAAAAGATTGTAAAAATGGTTCATAAAGTAATGAACAAGATAAATGTGAATCCATCCACCGTCCAGAATTGAGGGGGACAAGCACTATCCAACCCCAATACAAGACACAACACTCTTTAATAGGAAATTAAATGAGACGTGACAAAATATCAGCTTGGGAATTGTCACCGCCCGGGATAGACCGGATAACAAACCGGTATTCCTGGAGTGCAAGACTCCACCTCGTTAATCGAGCATTTTTAGCCCTGTTAGTCTTTAAGAATAACAACGGACGATGGTCCGTTTCAATTATAAACTCGGACATGAGTAGATATCTCGAAAATGCGTTTACAGCAAAAATGATAGCGAGGCACTCTCGCTCGATAATTGCATAGCGGCATTCCCTATCTAGCAACTTGCGGCTGGCGTATAGACATGGCCGCAAGGTATCGTCTCGTTCCTGTAATAACACAGCTCCCAATCCCTTGTCCGACGCATCAGTGCGGACAATAAATATTTGGTTTATGTCTGGAAGTATGAGAATGGGGGAAGTGGAAAACAATTGTTGAACGGTACGAAGTGTATCAGCACATTCGGTTGTCCATTTCACTTTATTGGGAAAATTCTTTCTTGTGAGGTCCGATAACGGAGCTGTAAGCGAAGAAAAATTTGGAATGAATTTCCTATAATAGTTAAGAAAGCCCAATAAACTACGAACTTCTTTCTTAGTTCGAGGAGGTTGGAGCTTTAAGATGGTAGTTATCTTCTTGTCATCAGGAGTCTGAACGCCGTGGGCAATTGTATGGCCCAGAAAATTAATTTCATTATATCCTAAAAATACCTTACTGGGTTTCGCCGTAAGGCCAGCTCGACGAAGAGCAATAAAAACTTGTCGTAGGGCTGCGAGGTGTCCCGACCAATCGGTTTCATAAATACAAATGTCGTCAAAATACGACAATACGGAATTCATACCCTGGAGTAATATTGTCATCATACGGGCGAAAGTAGCAGGGGCTGTAACTAACCCGAAAGGCATATAGCGCCACTGCATAAGACCCAACGGAGTCTGAAAAGCGGTATATTGCTTGCTATTCTCATCAAGCGGAATTTGCCAATAGCCTTTGGAAAGATCAATTTTAGAAAAAATTGTTGCCCTCGCTAACTGAGCAAAAAGATTCTCCTGGTTGGGAATCGGTTCAGCGTCATATATCGTAACCTCATTAAGTTTACGATAGTCAATACAAAAACGCACGGTATCATCTTTTTTTTTCACTAAGACGATGGGTGAGTTATATGGACTCGTCGATCGCTCTATCACTCCTAGGTGAAACATGTTACGTACCTCGGTTATTATAGTCTCTTGTGCGTGCAGCGGACGCGGATATGGTTTAACAAAGACGGGTATATCCGTCTTTAATCTTATAACATGCTGTACCAAAGAAGTATTACCTGGTAGATCAGTAAAGACTGTAGTAAACTCGTTAAGCAAATCTCTTAAATCTTGTCTTTGCGATTCAGATAAATCTGGATTTATATTCACATCCGAAGTGTTTTCAGAAGATCGAAGTGCGGGGATTGAATTCTCAATCTTAATAGGATCATCATCGTCAACTGAAACCAAGGCCGCATTGGCCTGAGCAATCACATTTCGGCGATTATTCTGTCGATTATCATCGTCGGACAGGTACTGCTTTAACATATTTATATGGAAGACTTTGTCCTGTCCTCGAATCCTGATAAGATAATTTACTCGAGAAAGTCTCTTTAGAACTTTAAAAGGTCCCTTCCATGTAAGAAGGAGTTTATTTTTGGTCTCCGGAAGGAGAACAAGAGTTTGGTCTCCGACAGCCAAGGTTCGCAATCGGCTACCTTGATCACGATATTGTTTATAAAGACTAGCATGCACAGCTGAAGATTTTTGTGCGAGCTGACATGCGTTAAGTATTCGCTGGCGCAAGTCTACAACGTATTGATATGCAGACCGCGTATCATTGTCGTCGGTGTCTGATCCGGCGAATAAATCATGAAGTATGGCCATTGGACCACGCGGCTTACGACCATACAATAATTCGAAGGGGGAAAAACCCGTCGATGCGTTCGGTAGTTCTCGGTATGCAAAAAGAATAGCGGGGAGTTGTCGATCCCAATCACTCGGTTTGTCGGCGGAAACTCGTGCAAGCATACTTTTCATAGTAGCATTCCACCGTTCACAGCAGCCATTAGACTGTGGGTGATATGGAGATGTCAATCTTTGTTTAATCCCGACCAATTCCAAGACTTTCTTAAAAAGCTCAGAGGTAAACTGTGGACCTCTGTCCGATAAAATTTCAACTGGAAACCCAAGACGCGAAAAAATAGTAATAAGAGCTTCAGCGACATGATCAGCTGAAATGTCTTTTAGCGGAATGGCCTCTGGCCAACGGGTTGCGTAGTCAATGACAGAAAGTATAAAACGATGTCCTCTGTCTGACTTGTGTAGAGGACCAACTATATCTACGGCAACGCGCTCAAATGGTCTGGAAACCATTGGCATCTCCTGCAGAGGAGCTCGCGATGCTCTTCCTTTAGGAGTACGTCTCTGACATACGTCACATGTTGATACAAACCGGTTTACATCTGCGTAAATACTGGGCCAAAAAAATTGCGATAGTATTCGAGACTTAGTTCTGGCCTTTCCTTGGTGACCCGCCAAGGAAGTGTCATGCGCGAGACGAATAATGTCGCGACGAAAAGATCTCGGTACTACAAGCTGCATAATGGCCTCTCGCTTATTCCGAAAATTACGATATAATAAGTCATCTTTAATAAGAAACTTAGAGGTATCCGGTGCGGTAGGATCAACCTTAGCAAACAAATGTTTCAATGTGGGATCTGAATGTTGCTCATCATGAAATGCACTAGACGTTATGTTCACTTCAATAGTAGGATTACTCAATGGACTGTCTGCTCGTCGACTCGATTGTAGGCGTGTTGTCGCACAAGCAACACTCTCATCCTCAGTCCAAATTTCCAAGTTACCGATAGGAAACTTATTTACTTGAGGTACATTCCCTATGATTATATCAGCCACCGGATTAGGCAGTACACATGCAGTAACAATACCTGTGAGAAAAGGTGTATCAATATAAACTTCTGCAAGACGGAATCGCTCTACAGATCCGCCAAAAGTAATAAAAGTTACCTCCTTGTCCAAAAATTGTGTTGGACGGACTAGTGACTGTCGAACGCCGATAGTCGTGCATCCGGAGTCACGTAGAACAGAAGCGCGAATCGCGTTCACGCGGCCCTGGTAAAATGTTAATTCACCCAGTTCATGTAGGGCGGACATGACTGGAATAGTCTTTGATTGCGATGAAGATTCAGAATGACCGTCAGTATCATAAGGTGTAGATTTAACCGAGCAGGCATTTGCGGATTCCAATTTCACGTTACAAAATCTCTGTATGTGGCCTACCCTATTACACTTATAACATATAGTACGATTAGGATCGTTTCCACGATAGGGAAGACTCTGCGGTCTATTATAATTATGAGTATCATCAAAATGCACTCGTCGCGGCGGTCCCTGAGGCCGGTTATATTGTTGGCCTGGATAGTTGCCACGATAATATGGGCGAGGCTCGTAAAAAGAATAACTCTGGTATCCTCGACGCGGGGATACATTACCTCGATTCGGAAAATCTCTCTGTCTACAAAAAGGCGGCTCTGATTGAGAACGCGGATTTGGGGCCTGACGACGAGTCGGCCTTGAACGATCGTGTCCGGTTGGCGCTCCTTTGCCTACGTTGGCATAACACGGTGTTGTAGTTGAAGGCTTTGCCAAAGGACGATTTGGGTGGGCGGACGCGTATCGTTCCGCGCACGATGTGATTTCTTCAGAGGATGTCGGTGCCCTCTCTTTAAGGTGGGCAACTAAATCGGAATGACATGCCGTATAGATTTGGTCCTTCAAGACCAAATCGTAAAGTTGGGAATAATTTCCGGTAGTTACGTTCGCGAGCTCAATCCAGCGATCTAAATAATGTTTCAACCGATTGACATAAGTTGAGAAATTTTCAGATGGCTCAGGTTTACATGAGCGAAATCTTTGATGAAAGCCATCCTCGGTATGCTGGAATCGCTTAAGCAGTGCTGTTTTAAGCTTGTCATAATCATTGGCATCTTCTACTTTAAGGCTGTGAAATACCTCTAAAGCCTTACCTGTTAATAAATTGGACAGGCATGAACTGTACATCGCCCGCTGCCATCCGACGCATTTAGCGTGTAACTCGAACCGATGTAAATATGCGTCGATCTGGTCGAGTTTTTCATTAAATGGTGGTAGTTTTGGTTTAGTAGCATAAGTATTGGTGGCAGTAGTGGGTGTTACAAGCGATTGTTGCTCTAACTTTTTCATTGCGAGTTCATGCTGTCTTTCCTTTTCTCTCTCTCTTTCTTTCTCTCTTTCTCTTTCTCTTTCCTTTTCTCTTTCTACTTCTTTTTCTCTTTCTCTTTCTCTTTCCTTTTCTCTCTCTACTTCTTTTTCTCTTTCTCTTTCTCTTTGTTCTTTTCGATCCTCGCGCTCTCGGTCTTGTTGTACGTGTCGTTCGCACCACGCGGCGCGTTCTTCCTCTGGTATGCCCAGAACTTTGGCAGATTCTAAGTATTTAAGAAACTCAGCCATGATATGTTAAAGTCTGTAAATAGTAAGTATTTACCTACTATTAAGGTATATCGCGGTATCAATTATATTATATGAACAGTTATTGACTGTTAATATTAACTCAGTGTCTTATGTTAGCACTGCTTCGCGAAAAGAACGTTCTATCTCTCTCTCTGAAAATTACAGGCAGTATCACTTAACTGCAAACACTTTATCTCTCTCTGAAAATTACAGGCAGTATCACTTAAACTGCAAAAACTTTATCTCTCTCTCTCTCTATGAAATCTAGTAAGGCAGTGCCGTCTATCGGTTGCTCCCACTGCAATAAAATACTATATATCGCCTTTACTGCGATAAATTAATGTCTTGAGTGATCACTCTCAAAATTTACGTCTCTCTCAACGCAACGAACCAGTGTCCTCTGTTATCACTGTCAAAACAAATCGCTCTCTCAATGCGATGAATCAAATATATATCTCTCTCTCAACACGACAAATTTGAAATATCTCTCTCTTCACAAAATGCGCACACGCAGTGTCTTCTGTTACCACTGCAAAATTATTCTCTCTAGATCTATCTTCAACGTGAAATTGTCACGTGAACCAAAAATTATTATATATCTCTCTCACATATGTCAATAATCCAGATTAAAATTCAACGTGGTTTTAGCACGTGAAACCCTCAGGCATATATTGCAAACATATCAATGTTAGTATAGTAGTTTAAAGGTCATAAAGCAAAAAAAAATACAATAAACAGGACGTATACTGACGAGTAAAACGAACGATAACAGACCCTACAAGTCCTAACTTATATTACAGATAGTTTGAGAAGAAAACAGGAGAGACATCTTCCTAAAGAAAAGTGAGGAAGTAAGAAAAACGCCACAATCTATACAAATAATGGATCCCTAATAGAACTATTCACAGAGAAGCAAATCCCCCCGAGTTATTTTACATAGCCACCAAGGCCTCCAATATCCTTCGTAATGGCAAAGAAGATATGCTAACCTATGATCCCAACCAACCTCCCGCACTTAAACTAAACATATAGTAAATAGTAAAATGGCCTGGAACAACACACACAGAGCGGAAAGTACGTCGCCCTCCCCAAGACTGTTAGATAGATGGATCACTTATCTTTATTTTTGAGGAATTCTGATGTTAATATCCTCAATCCATAGCTCCAAGCCGAAAACTTGTATTTCTGTCTGAGGTAGATCTGGAAGGTGAAAGGGTTCCCTCGCCGGTGTCCACGGGTCAATGGGATGTTGGGATGTTCACCATATGAAATTGAAATACAAAATATTAGATTAATACAAATTGCTTAAACTCTATAATAAAAGACCTGAAAACATAATATTACAACAGTACAATATGAAATAATGGAATAAAAAAATACAATAGGTTTCAAAATAATCTAACTAAGTGGCATGGCGTTATTAAAGTTCTTTTAAGGGTCCCTCTCCAGTGTTACGAGGTGGGTCCTCGAGTGTTACGAGCTCAAGGAAGGGTGTTACAGATGGGGATTACTAACTTATGGAATTTAGATGTTCGACTGCATTTTTAATAAATATCGAGAGGTTTTAGAAATTACTCTGCCGTACCATGCCACATACACTAATAACAATTTCGAGTACGTTATATCAAGGACCTTGTAGGGCCACAAATTTATTACTTAAAATTCCTAACAATTTCGTCTATCGTTTACATATTAAAAGACAACATCAGCAGCATCAAATGAAAATACTAGAATACATAACTATAAATCTCCTCTAGATTCTTAAAAGATTTGAAACTCTATATCATTCTGATTCATTCACAGTTTACTTAGTAATTATTTATCTTCAGAAATATAGACTGCCTACTATCTCACAAATGATATACTTAGGTCTCAGACGACAATATTAACTCATTTAACTGCTTATAAAGGATCAAACCGTCAAGACACACTGACGTAGTTAAGATAGATCTAGATCTGTTCTAGGATGGGCTGGCAATCCCCAGCCTCATCCAGACACATCAATTACAATTTCCAAATGTGTATATCAGTCACTCTTTCTAGATCTTAATTGCAAGTAAAACTTTATGGTCTTGCATTCCTTTGGTCGCACTTCTACTGGAACGTTAGGGTCAGATTCACATCATCTCGAATCATTTTGATGCCACTTACGATTGGTTCCCTGAAACGATTCAGGGAACTGGAGAAAATAGCTGTGGGTTATTTTCATTGTCTATCCAGGACATAGACATGACGTTAACAGTCTGTTGGTTCTCTCTGGCTGAACCGTATTAGCCGACCACCCTCGTAGCTGGAAAGATCTACATGGAAGTGATTAAATCTCAAGATGGCTTCGGCCAAATCTTCTGCAAGTCCACGTGACTGCTCAAATTTGATTGGTGCATTCACTTCGAGCTCCGCTCGCAGCGCCAATAGATTCTATTAATAGTAACAGACAAAGTTATTAAACTATATCAAAACCCTTCGCAAAGTCTCTACACCCTAAACGTTTTATGTACGAATTTATTCACTCCTTATTCGCCCCGTCTTTCTCTGTTAAAGTACACCCAAACCACGGGGTCGAAAACTGCATCGTCACTGTTAATTTATCCATTCGTTCTATCCTGACCCACTTTCTTTCCATCTCTAAGAAAAGCGTTACAAAAACAAACTGTCCACGGGAATAGTTCAAGGACGTTTGCACTGGCTAAAATCAATGATGCCATGTAATAAACAATGCGTGACCTAGCACGGCAATTCAAATCCTAACCCTGACAATCAGCAACCTCGTTGCCCCGGATACCGATGTGCGCGGGGATCCACTGGAGGTGGACCTCGACACCGTATCCACTTATGATCTGGTGGCAGATATGTCTGATTTTATCTGCGCCATGTGCCTCGAGCTTATGGCTGAGCGATTGGACGGCCATCAGTGTGGCCTTTGAGTCTGAGAACACAACAATATCTTCTGGCGATACTGTTCCGTTTTCAAAGCCGTTGAAAACCGTAGTCAGTGTTCTCCAAATCGCTGTCGCCTCAGCGTCGAAGTTGGAGCCATTCGCCCCGCATGGCCCATAGATCTTATCGGTGTCGGTGCCGTCAGGGTAGTAGATTATTGCTCCGTACCCCGCATTCGTAGTCGCCTGTACTGCCGAACCGTCAGTATAAGCCTTAAACATGTGTGCTGGGTACGAGTCAATAGTTTCGCCTGCTGCCGTTTTCAGGATCGTGGGATTGACCTCCTTAGTCACGTTTGTGTCTAGAAGCGTGGTTTTGACCACTGGGGGTTTCAGGGAGGCGTGAGGTGGCTCTTTCGTCCATAACCGAAGGGGCATTCTGTCTTGTTCTAGCCCATACTCCTCAGTTAGCCGTTTGGCCTCGCCCAGGAACGACTTCTTCTGAAGTATTCTCGGTGGCGGGTCGGTTTCGATAGCCTCCCGCGCCGGGTAGTCCGGCTCGAGCCTTTTTAACCTCTCGTACTGCTGTAGTACGCTTCCCTCCCTTCTGTTTGCCAGTGGTTCCACATTGGTCATGATTTCGAGAGCATTCGTAGGAGTGGTTTTGAGGCAGCCTGATATGAGTCTCAAGGCGCTGTTCTGAACTCGGTCCAGTGCCGACAGCGTTCGGTCGCTGGCCATTGGTTGCAGTGGTAGGCTATATTCTAGTCCTGCTCGGACGTAGGCTAGATATAGCTGTCTGAGAACCTTCCCAGTGGCACCCCAGTTGGTACTGGCGAGCGTTTTTAACAGTGTCAATCGCCTCCTAGCCTCAGTCTCGAGCTTGCTGACGTGCGTCTGCAAGTTGAGCCTGCTGTCAAGTTCAACTCCCAGATATCGTGGTGCGCTTTCCCTTTTGAGTGTCTGGCCATTGATCTTAAGATTGATGGTGGCTTTCTGGGCGTGTTTTCCGTTGGTGAAGAGTTGATAAACGGTCTTATCGACGTTTATCTCCATCTTCCACAATCGGCAGTAGCAGGCAAGCGTCGCGAGGTCCCGGTTAAGGTCTCGCTGGACATGCTTTCCTGTCCTCCAGATTACCATATCGTCGGCATACAT
This sequence comes from Onchidella celtica, assembly GCA_963931925.1. Classification (NCBI taxonomy): domain Eukaryota; kingdom Metazoa; phylum Mollusca; class Gastropoda; order Systellommatophora; family Onchidiidae; genus Onchidella; species Onchidella celtica. The sequence goes on from OZ007575.1 coordinate 3,617,893, forward strand.
CGCTTTTTCGCATCTCAGGTGTTGGGTAAGGTCGCTGGTGTAAGCCGCAAAGAGCGTGCAGCTTAACGCTGAACCTTGCGGTAGGCCATTCTCCATGGTGAGTTGGCTTGAGGTCTGTCCGTTCACTCTGGTGCGGACTGTTCGATTGTGAAGGAAATCTTTTACCCATGCATATAAGTTTCCTTTGACCTCCGCCTTGAGTAATTTAAGGAGTGGCCCACCTTTACACACCTTATCGTACGCTTGTTTGAGATCGACAAATACGGCGATAGTATGCTCCCGCCTATGGAAACCATTATTGACCGCTTGGGTCAATCGGATAAGCTGGTCCATCGTCCAGCTCTTCTAGATACCAGGTCAGCCGGTAGTTAACCATCCTCTCCCCTACTTTGCAGATGCAAGAGATAAGGGATATTGGCCTATAATGTGATGGTTCGGTACCATCTTTGCCTGATTTCGGGATAGCTGACACCACTGCCTTTTTCCAGTCAATAGGGAGTTTTCCTTGATGCCATGTTCTATTTATTAAGGCTAGGAGCCATTTCTTTGCCGTGTGGCCCATCTGGAGCAACATCTCGTTGGAGATTTTGTCCGGGCCTGGCGCTTTACGATTTTTACACTTGCCAAGTGCTCTCTCCAGTTCCTCTAGGGTAAACTCACTGTTAAAGCCATCGTAATCGCTGTCTACCTGCGACTTTTCGAGCTGACGCCTGACCTTACGGAGCCCCTTGTCCGTATTCGTAGCTCTGCCACTCTTATTTGTACTGGCAAAGTGTCGGTTAAGCATGGTTGCACGCTTATGGTCTGTCACCGCGACCGTCCCGTTTGCCCGTATCGGAGCGACATTCTTCACTCTTTGCCCCCGATTAAGGCGATTCAGGACGGTCCACGCTCGGCCACCACTCGGGTCCACATTCAGAGACTCGCACAGGTTTAACCACTTTGCCCTTTTGGTGTTTCTAGACAGTAGTTTGACTTTAGCGGTCAATCTATTGTACTCGATCCTGGCCGCCGTGCTCGTTTTTGCTTTTCTTCTCGCCCTCTTACGCTGTCGGACCGCCTGTTCAAGTTCCTTTGACCAGGGCAAGCGATTTAGGGGCTGCAGTCCTCGCGGAATACTCCGCTTAGCAGCTGCGAGCACGGCTGTAGTCAGTACGGCGTTGGCTTCGTCAATAGAACCCTCGTTGGGGTCCACCTCGTTCAGAGTTAAACCTAAAATCTCTCTGAACTCTTCCCATCTGCCTCGTTTGTAATTCCAGTTTAAACGTTTCTCCTTCTTCTTAGCTGTTTTGGTCTGGATTTGTACGAGGAGAGGAAGGTGGTCGCTACCGACGTCCTCGAGGACTGTGTAGCTGTGTCTGGTAACGAGGTCAGCAGATAGAAGCGTAATGTCGGGCCGACTCTCCACGCCGTTTGCACGATGCAGGCAAGTAGGCGCGGAGGCGCTTGATTGTATCCGGACCAGGTTCGAACTTAGGAGGAGATCTTCGACGTTTCTCCCTGCGATGTTCGTGGATTCTGGGGTGTATCCCATTTCAGGGCTTCGTGCGTTGAAGTCTCCTCCTATGATGGTTTTTCTAAAGGTAGCCTCTGTCAGCCCTAGGTCGCAGGGGACCTTTGGGGGATTATACACATTCGTGATGGTAAAGGACACGCCGTCCTTCCATACTGTAAGGGTGAGGGTATCAGTTTCACCGTTACTCGCCGGGGCGTTCTGCCTCACAGCCGTAATGTCATTGCGAACCAGTGTGGCAATGCCTCGGCATTTGGTACACGAGCAGGTGTACATGGTATACCCTGTGACGTGCGCTCCTCTCCCATTCAGTAGAGTCTCCTGGATGAGAGCTACATGTATGTGTTTTGCCTTCAGGAGCTTAGTAAGCTCCAAGACCTTCGGGCGAAGGCCGCAGACGTTGAGCTGCAACATGTTAAGTGTCGCAGGGGGATCCCTCGCCGCTAGGGTCCCCTTCTTGGTTTTCGCACACTCATTCACACTCGCATTTAGACACAGGTCACCAGTAGCATACTTGCGCAGGGGGACCTGGTAACTGCCATCCTCCCTACGGAGAATATGTTTGGGTTTCTCAGCCCCACGTTTCTTATTGCCATATTGTACCATCATGTAAAGTGGGAATTTGTCGCTGCTTGGATCCCTTTCAGACAAAAGGAGGCTGGTGACAGCCTGAACCGACTGATTCGTATCACGTCGTGATCAGAATCTCTCTTTCTCATCCGCCAGCGTGCGGTCATTGTCTTGTTTAGTCGTTGTCACGTAGTGCTTACTGCACGACTTTTCGAAAGATCGATCTGGTCAGTCCCCGGCCCTCAATCGGGGACTGCCACCACTGCGTTCTGCTAGGCAATTTGCCCCCATCTGCCTACAGCAACGGAAAGCTCCCAGTGTTTAACGGCTTGGGAAGGTCAGCCGTCAGCCCGTCCCCGTTAGCCAGCCCCCAGCTTGGGCTGCCCCGCTGCTACCACGTGGCGGTCGAGAAGAAATTCTCCCCGGGTCTCTCCAGACCTGGGATCGGGCTTATCCGGAGCCCGGAGGCTGCGGAATGGTCATAGGCGAAACGGTGATCATCTGCTAGTACCACTCGTTCGCATACACCTTGTACGAGGGACCCACCGAGACAGGACCAGTATTCGAGCTCAGTAGTCGGTTTCCCGGAAAACTGCAACAGCAGGACCCTCGGAGCAGCGTAACAGATAGTTAGTCACAGTTGCCTGGTGTCTCACTTGAACTTCCCTTTCAACATTGTCCAGAGCCGCCGGGAATCATGGTCTCTTCAAGTTTCTCAAAGTTTCATTCTTATCATTTTCACCACCGGCCATGTGTCCAGCGGGAGAGTCCGGGCAATCCCATTAGTATGAAGAACTCAGCAATTTGAGCACTTCTGAAAGAACATTTCGTGCAAATTTTCAGTTGTTTGACTGTAAAATATATCCGTCAGGGCGGATGACGAGTCTGTTAGGATGAACAAATGAATAACCATAAGGCTAGCTAAAGTCAGAGACGTCTGTTTTTGCGTTGCTTTGGCTCAGGCTTTAACTTGCCTTGAATCCGGTAGCCAGACAGACTTGTTTCTGTCTCACCCGAGTGCTAGGTCCCGTTGACCTTCCTGTCCCTAACCGGAAGCAAACGGGCAGACTAGTTTCTGTCTCACCCGAGTGCAAGGTCCAGTTAGCCTTCCTGTCCCCAACCCGAGGCAAACAGACTAGACTCAGTGACCAATGGACGAAACTTTGATCTGATCTCCCTTTCGGTCCTGCTATTCAAACCGAATTCTCGTAATGAATGACGAGTAGAAGAGCGTGGTTTGACTTGTTCTTGCTGTGATTTCTGAATTGAAACTTCGTGGCCAAAACAATGTACGTTCATTTAGAAGAATAATGTGCAGAAGAATATACGTTTTTTCAATCAAAAGCCAACATTTTGAGTTTTCTACATATTTAACATGCTTCTATTTGATATAGTTTTTCAGAAACACACAGTTTCAAAATATATAACATGTGAAACATATACAACTTAAAATTCTGAAAAGAAAAAAGTAAATCAAATAGCAGCATGTTGAATGTGTTATGAAAATCCCGATCATCAACCTCTTGGTTTTCATTATAATGATTTACTATTTGAAGAAGCGTTTTGCTGAAAAAGTCAGGATTGGATATTTCATTTTAACTCTTTGCCTCCTACGTAAAGTGATTTTTCAAATAGCCCTTTTCTTCCACTTGGCTCGGAGATATGAATTCTGCAATCCCGTAACTTTAGAAAATCACGCTGCAATACTTGTAGTTTTTCCCCCACGAAAATTTCTCACTGGACACAGGGAAATAATGAATGCAGGAGATATTTAAATAATTCTAAAGGAAAGAAATACCCACTAGAGCAAACAAATTTGTCTGGAGATACGGGCATAAAGCAGGATGAAGTAATACTAAGACTGCAACAGGACAGCGAGCTGCATGTGTTCTGCTAGCCTTATTGCACACTGATGATTGGTTCCGTGGCGTAACCAAAGATACTAGAAACGATAAGATGAGACAGCTTGGGATTTTAGCGTGCACGGGGTTTTCCAGCGCCACCTAGTGGGCTAAGCGTAGGAGATGTAAACAAGGGCATTTTTTACAAGCCGAATAAAGAAATTATCGACCTTGCTGGACGTCGCTTACTTTGTAGTTATAAAGTCATTCGTTGTGGGTAACCTCTGACTATTTTTTTTTCCTTTGAAATGTGGTGACAAATGTCACAATGGTTTTATTAATTTACCATCGTACCGAAGATAGATCTAGTATATTTTTAGAATAACACGGGACGGAGGCTGGGTTTTTCCGTTTACGTAACTTGCGCGCCCTGCCTTCCACCAGCAAATGCAATAACAGAAACTGTGGAGGGTAGTGAAAATGTATAAGGACTTTCCTTTGTCAATAACAGACTAACTTTGGATTTTCCTTCTTCTCGTTCTTCCTGCTCTTCTTTTTCTTCTCAAAATCACGAAAAGTACACCATCGTCGACCAACACATCAACCGTTGCTCCATAGACGCCTAGCAGTAAAAACACTAGAAATCGAATCCCAAGCGCTGCCGGTGGGCGGTGCCCGGGACCGAATATGAATGATATTTTAAGAGGCCGGATAAAGGCAGTATCTGATCTTATCAATTTATTATCTTTGATATAACTGAAGATCTCAATTCCTGAAGGTGCTATGTGTATGGATGATGGTTTCAGATGAATGTAGCATCAGGGGATTTGTCAGGTGTTTTTCACCACTTCATGATAGAACGAGTCGGTTTTGGTACCAAGTGAGCGTACGAAGTACATGCAGATTTAATGACAACCAATGGTTGTTTGTTGATGTTGTTGTTGTTTTTCTGTAGTTGAGATATATTTCAGAATTTGAAATTTAATTAAGCTTAGAAGACTTTGTATGACTGTGGTTTATAACATGCTCACATCAAGAAATACGAGTACATATAAGCATTGTTTAAGTGTAATGCAGAGCGCTGGCCCTTCGTAAAACTGCGTAAGTGCCAGGGATCTAAGTTAACAGGAAAGGATTTTTTGAGTTGGAGTTTAAGTTTAGAGAAAAGGCACACCGACACGATAACGGTCCCATCGACACGATAACGGTCACACCGACACGAAAACGGTCACACCGACCCGATAACGGTCACACCGGCACGATAACGGTCACATTGGGGTAGGAAATAAACAAGACGATAGACAGAATAGAACAGAAGGATAGCACAAGAGGAGACCGTACCAGAGATGCTCACCAACCACCCGCAACAGGAGAGGCAAGAAATGATGTCCTTGAAATGCACTCTTAAGTACATTGTTATATAAATACACAAGATCTTAACACACCTGTGCAGTTACATAACTGGGATAGGGAAAGAATGGTCTCACTTTGAATATTCTGCAGCTCTCTATTCTCGCCCAAGGAGCACACAATTGTCGCTAACCATTAGTAACTTTAAAGTAAATAACCATGAATCAACATGTAATTCACATTCTTAGAGCTAAATCATTTTAATATTCTTATTAAATCTGCATCATCTAAAAATCTCTAACAATGGTTTTGAATATGGTAACATGCTGTTTGGAAAGTCACAGACACTGGACAAAAATGCCGACGAACTCACAACGGCGACAGCAAAACAGCGCAACAGTTGCAACAACAACTGCAACAAAGATCGTTTTTCTCTTGTTGTTGTTGTTTTTTACAATGAATCTCGCCCATTTTTGACCATTGCAGCTGGCAGTTACACACCCAGGGAACACTTTCTTGGTTCATGACTATCATTTGATCAATCCCACTGAGCATTACAGAGGGCCCAGCAAACATCCACGGTGAGAGTGAGGACAGGAAGTGTGGTAAAAATGCACTTCTCAAATCATAACTCAGCATCAGAAAGACTTCAGAAAGAAAGTAGGGAGAAGGAAATGAACAAATATATCAACAACGTAATGTTCAACACATTAACATACGGAAACAGTATTCAGTTGCAAAGGTTTTGGAATGGGATGACGCAACTGGGGGAACTATGAACGACTAGTAGGCTGTCTGTTCTGTCGAAGACTTGACTGTAAGGCTGCCGACGCCAGACTGTGCCACAGCTCTGTTTGATTATGAACAGCCGGAAACTGATATTTTGTTTTTGTTCATTTTGTAGGTCACCTGACACCATGAAATGTATGAAGCAATGATTGCAATAGATTGACGTCACCGCTATGCCGGGCAGGAAGTCTGAGAATTTCAGAAACAGGATCAACCCGAGGCAAAGGTTTCCTCAGAAGTGTCAACTATGACGTTGTTCAGTGTTCTTTCTGCTGTGTGCCGTAGCAAGTAACACGATTGTGGCGTTTTTGTCCCTATATCACAGAGTGCAATGAAGCCAACTTTCGAAACATTTCTTTGACGGAGGTCTTGTTCCTGCAGTCTTTCTCTCCCAAGAGTTGGTGCTTTTTTGTTGCTGTTGTTGTTGTTGTTTTTTAACTCCTTTGTCTGCGTATTTCTCACACAGATGACTGTTCAGTACCTAGAATTATGAAGTTTGTCAACAGCAAAACCCACAACCATTACGAGTATCTTGTCTCACTGCAGTGTCAGTCTCAGCCTTTGATAACTCGCCCACCTTTTTGACATCTGGCGAACAGTTGCTGAAATGTTTGTCGATATTTAGTGCTCATTCTATAGTACAAAAATATGTTAATGCTAGAGTTAATATTTTGCGCCATTAATCCAAAGCTCCATGTCATAAAAAATGCATTACTATAGATGCCAACGATACTAAATTGAGGTTCACATATTGTCACCATGCACAGAATGATTCCCGGAGTGTAACAAGCTATGAGAACAATGGCTATCAATATGATCATTTTCACCGTTCTTTTATCACGGTTTGATATCGCTTCAGATTTTTCATTTGCCACTGTCACTTTCGTGCGCCAGCTCGATTTTTCGTTCAGTTTGACAACTAAGATGGTTGTAAACACGATCACAGCTATGAAAGACAATAGACCAATCATAGATGTTGACATATAAATAATGACCTCACTCTGTGAATCTCCCCTAGATGCCAGGCCTAAGAGTGTCCTGTTTTTCTCGGGGAAAAATCTGCTTGTGAAGTACGAAAGAGAATACTGCGGGGAGACAGACAAGAAATTTAAGATATAAATTCCAAATATGATACCAGTCGTTCTTTTAGCAGTAACCATCCGTTTGATCTTAAGTGGAAATGCGATGCTCAGGCATCTTTCAGCCGTAATAAAAACTGTAATACAGCTGGTGATGCGACTGAAAACAACTGTGGGCACTCCACCTGTTAAATACTGAATTTCTAATGGCGCGAAAGGAATGTCTGCAGACGTCAACAGTGGATTGAAAGCGATGTTGTACCAGAGTTGAGTGGTAAGACAACATAAATCTGAGATGGCCAGTCCACAGAAACTGATGTTTACAGTATTGCTGAATCCCTGCTTAAAAAATATCAGGATGTTTATTATATTGGCTGAGATGCCACTGAGACACAGAAAATTGCAGATGATGCCAAGAATGACAATATCAAAAATCTCTTTCAAGTCATGACTAAAAAGCGACATGAATGTCTGATATTCCATTGTGCAGAAAAGAAAATACTTTGAGTCTCAGTTAGACGATCATCAAGATTGAGTTCACAAACTGAACTGAATTGGCGATAAATCAGAAACTAATACGCTACTTATCATGTTTGCTTTTCTTGTGTGTTCTGTCAAAGTTTTTCCAGCAGGACAGTATGAGACGGAGCTTCAGTAATGCTGGTCCTGTAGAGAAGAAAGACCGTCCGAGTTGAGTCCAGACTTATATAGAGCGGTTTTGTCAGTGGCTTTTTGTTAAGAATCAACTGACCAATAGTGACCTCGCTGCATTCAGGCCAGATTAATATATTTATGCTACTTTATGTTCATGCAGCATGAATGCCATATACTTATTAATTTTATTCTTTTATATCTGCAGACATCAAAACATGAACACAGAATTTGTCGTCTTTTGAGGACAGTCGAGCCTTTTGAGCTGAAATAAACGTTTTTTTGTGATGTTGTGTGTTTTTTTTTTCTCATATTCCAAGTGCTAAAATATGCTTAACAGAAATTTGAAAGTAAAATCTGACTCTTGATAGGCGTGATTGGTTGTCAGCTTGCTGAACAAGTTATTTCTAATTTGACGCCGCTTTGTGGTTGCTCGACTACTTTTCCCTGACATGTGTCAATGGCCATGGACTATGATCTTCAACAACAAATCTAGAAGGCAATCGACGTCTGAAATCAATAAATTATGCCACTTTGGCCACTTCCATCAAATCATTTTCCAAGTTAAATATCGCCGTAAACAACAGATAAATGAAATCTCAAGTCCCTGGCCGTAGGGCTATTTATCGTTATGTTAAGTGTTTCATCTTTTAAGACGAATATAAATGATTGTAAAATGTTAAATTCCTCCAGGGTAGAAATGATTTTCAGCTGTTATTAGATGTTAGATACACAAGTTATATTCTGTCCCTGTCTCTAATGTTGCATTAACTCTCCTGCTTTTTCAGGTTTTGTTTCATTGCCTATGGGGATTGGCATTCTGAACTTGAGTCCATGCATGTCAAGCAATTACATGTGTCAAAATTTTAAGCTGGCATTATAATAATGTAGTTTACCTTGATCATGTTGTAAGGACTTATATTTTCTATTTATTTATTGACCTGGAATATATTAGTCGCGTTGTTTTTTCATGCAATCGGGCCGTACTAGAGAGTTAAATTTCTTTCTTTGCCATTGTGTATGCTCTCTGTCCATTCTGTCTAAGCAGAACCGCCGGTCACAATTGTATTGCTGGTAATTACTGCACTCTAAAGCTGTTAAAACGATGCTCGAAACCTCAAAAATCATGAATGTGTCGCATTAAGTGCAGGTCTGAAATTGAATTTAAGGTTTAGAAAAATCGATTTCACATTGATCTTTCTGTTACTCTGAGTTTGCCATACACTCGGTGTGCGGCTGCTATTGGTATGTTCCATTTACATCAAATTAGATAATTTCTCAATCTACCATGAAATTTTCTTAGAGAAGTTAAGATTACTGTAAAATATGTCAATTAATGCCGTTTATTCTGTTATTGCTGGTGTGTCAGAGACAGAGAGGGTGTTAGGGTGGAAGGGAAGTAAGTCTTTGTCTCCTTCCTCGTTGAGTGATAATCGACTGTGGTTATAAAATATCTCCATGTTCAAATCTTCTCTATAAGCTCATGATGTTTCGGTATTTGTATAATGACGCAATACCTACCATCCCGTTTGTCATAATCGATTCTCATTCATCCCCCTGGATTACAAAATCTAGAAAACTTACACATAGAGAAGAGAATGTTTACCTTACCACGTGTTGTAATTAAAAACAATGGTATTTTTTATCTTTTAAAGATATATTTCAAGATGGCATTAAATGAAATAATACTAGCATGAACAGATAAATTCAATAAATTTTTTAACTGTATGTATTAACCGAGACATTTCATGTTTTTTTATCCAGGGTCGCAAGTCATTATCCTCCGTACCAACTTCAAGTCTTGCAAAGTGCTTCCAAACTGCTCGCAATAAGTTTGTAGCTAATAAAATGATTTCATACGCCCTACTTCATTTGAAAAACCATTGTTTCATTTTGGAAAAAGTAGTTTTCAAGGAAGTAGTCATGAAATGTGCAAATTGAATAAATATAGATCTACCTATGCACAAAGTGCCCCAATTTTCCTCGAAGCCCATAGGTACGTTTTAGTTTATGGCTCGTTATTTACTGCGAGAGGGTAGGTTTAGGGTTAGGATGAGGGTTTAGGGTTGGTTGATCGAGTGGTAGCCGGATGGCACTGGAAACTTGCTATCCCCGTAAAGAACTGAGAATTTATGTTCAATAAAAACTGAGTAGATAACGTTTCCCCATCTTCCACTTGTACTAACTCCGGGTCTCCTTTTAGTGCCACCATGAAATTTGACCAGAGGAGATTCTTATCAGTAAAGCTCTTGATGATTTACCGTAAAATGATCCACTTACTACAAAAGCAGTTTTAGACCAAAAACCTTTCTATCTAAATTATACACACTTTACCCGAGAATTTCTCCAGAAAAACAGCATTTATTTTGGAACCGTGGCTTTCCTGTGACTGCAAGATTTCACCTCCGTTCAGTGTAAGTGCCTGCAAAAGGACGTTTTTTTCAAGGCTCGCAGTCTCCTCACCAACACAGACATGGCTCGACAGATAGTGCTGCATTCTGTGTTGGGGGACAATGCCATTCCACTGGTGTAACTTCTCACTGGCACTACCTAGCTTTCCATTCTTGATATAACGTCTATTGCCGATCAGCGCTGCACTGTGGCGACGTCATGCTTGCTCCAGTTGTTACAGGCCTGCAGTGACACTGAGGCAAATTTCTCAAACACGATCAAAGAAGTATACTATACATATGCAAGTGGCCTGTCATAAGTATAAGCCACATTTCGGAATGGTTTGAGACCCGTCTAACCAGTACAACATTTATTGGGCTAGACTGTATCCCTATCAAAGAGACACCGCTCTTTCGTGAATTAATGAAATTCCCAACTAATTAAAGGCTGTTTGGTTAATGGATGTTCTCAAACTTGACATCAAACCTTAGGTGGGACGAAGGATTTTTTCCCCATAAATGCGACTCTTACTTTGGACTGCAAACATCCATGTCAATATGGCATAGTTTCTACACTTAAGAACGCAGATGCGGTGGCCTTGTGGTTAGAACTTTTGATCCTGGCGCGAGAGGTCACGGGTTCGAATCCCGCCAGGAGTGGAGTTCAAACGTATCAATTTCTACAGTGCTTCTGACACACTCTTTCGTCGATAGCCTGACTCGGGCCCAAAACTCGTCAGTGATATTACTCATTATGCTAAAAGGGACTGAAGAACCTACAAAACAACAGCTAATGTCATTGCACGATATGCGTATGGCAACATGACAGTCTTGACACATTGTTCATTTTCCAGCTGATTAACTTGGACTCACTCAATTTCAATTAAATAGATCCGTGTTTTCCTCTGCATCGACAGGTTTACTCGTGCTTTGTTGTGAAATTGAAGTAAAGGATGCACTGAGTCTTCTAATTGATTAACCTCAATCATCTAGGACACAGATCATTTCTCTGGTTTCCGTGTCAAATGATACATGCACTGGAGTCCATTAGCAATATCAGAACAAATTCCGGTAGACGGTCCTCCTACTGATCGGCGTCATTTTCTTGACAGGGCTGAACTGGTCCAAAGCGGGACTGTTTGTCTTAAGATGGTAAGTCTCAAGGGGGTGGGGGAGGGCAGGGTTGCCCTCGGAGGCCAATGTGTCGCGATTGGAGGCCAAGCGACACAAGCTGGAAGCAAGATTTTTATTTAGTTAATGACTCTTTAACCTTCAATCATTTACCATTGAAGTTACATTGTATTGTAAACATTAAGAATTCGGATGGCCTAATGGTCATCTATCATTTTAACAAATAGATCAACATTGAAGTGGGAAACTCATGACCCAAAGTGCTTTTTAGGGAAGTGCTGTTGAAGAAAATAGTGGATTTTATTTAGTGTACCGTAGAAAAAGTGAAAGGTTTACTTATATAGATGCTGAATTAGATAATTATTCCTGACTCTGAAGAGGAAAGAGCGACTGAGGCCAAATTAAGACCAACTGTGGGCCAGGAAGCCACATTCTGAGAGGTGGCCCCCAGAAGGCCCACTAAGCAACTCTGAAGGAGCGGCGGTTCATAACAGCTGGGTCAAACTTTGATCATCTGTCGTTTTTTGGTTTTTTTGTTGTTGTTGTTATTGTTTTAGTTAAGTTTGTCTCCTCATGTTTCTGATATTTCTTTTGTCTTTCCCCAGACATTGTCATAACTCTCTGTGTCGCTCTCGCTCTTTCAGTTCTCTCTTTCTCTTCTCTCTCTTTCTTGATGCTACGGTGAAGAAAATTGATGGTGGGATTGAAGAAGACGATGAAAAAAAATGAGAGATAGATAAATCGACACAATTATGCAAATGAATTGTGTAAGAAAACGTTGTTTCTTCACTTCACGTTTAAATCACAATTATTTCTGCATTTCTAGACAGTGCAGTTTGAGGAGGGAGAATGATTAGTGGCAATTTATAAAGTCCATACATGCAATAATATTGATTTGTCATTGTTTACATATGCTGTAATACGTTTGTTGATGCAGATAGATACTGCAGTAATCCAGTGTAATTTGTATAGAGACTTTTGAACAGGTGCATTTAATCCCTTACATATTGAGATAATCTGTATATTTGTTGGGCTGAAATACTCTGATTTAACCAAATTTCTGTGTAGTAGTGTAAACAATAGCTTCATTGACAATGTTAACTCTTTGATTACCATAATTAATTCCACCTCTAGACTGTAGTTCCTCTGTGATTACTTTTGTATTTAACTCACAATTCTGTTCCTTTAGGCCGTCTTCATTAAAGTTGCATTAGAAACATAAATAAAATGTCTGAAAAAAGGAGAAATTATTGAGAAAGGATATTAAGATACTGTCTCAAAAGTCTTTGGACTTAGTAGAACAGCTTTTGAGAGACCAAAGCAGACCCAACGCATAGGCTTAATATGGTCGAGTCCAGATTTTGTTCCCATATATCAGCGAAAAATATACAAAGAGTTAGTCATTGCATTAGGTCTGTGTACTGTGGTGGTTTGATATGAAAGATCCTCTAAAACAACTAAACACAGCAGTGCTTCTGTTTGTACTGATTGGCATGTAATAGATGTGTATGGGTGCGTGGATACACCAGTTTTCTTGTATTTAGTTTTCCCGTATTTTGCAGCAGATTTACTGAAGTAGTTGGACATTGCATAAAGGTTATGTTGTGGCTCATAGTCGGTTCGATAGATAGATAGATAGATAGATAGATAGATAGATAGATAGATAGATAGATAGATAGATAGATAGATAGATAGATAGATAGATAGATAGATAGATAGATAGATAGATAGATAGATAGATAGATAGATAGATAGATAGATAGATAGATAGATAGATAGATAGATAGATCGATAGATAGATAGATAGATAGATAGATAGATAGATAGATAGATAGATAGATAGATAGATAGATAGATAGATAGACAAACAGACAGACAGACAGACAGACAGACAGACAGACAGACAGATAGATAGATAGACAGATAGATAGATAGATAGATAGATAGATAGATAGATAGATAGATAGATAGATAGATAGATAGATAGATAGATAGATAGATAGATAGATAGATAGATTAGAGCTACATAATTTAGTCTCATCAATGCATTGTTGTTCTGCTGTAGTCAATAGACACAGACTTCGGGTGACTTTCATTCGATTTTCTCATGCGCTAATGATTCTCACGTTCCGGCATCCCATTAGTCATTCTTTAATCATTCAGAGCACATTGTTTTCCTTTTCATTTTGCTTACAACATCATATTTTGAATGGGGCCTAAGGATTACGACATTACAACAACCATTACTGTAAACGTCAGTTTTCGTCTCTCACCGTCCCCACGTCTCCTTTTCACACACTTGAGATTTTGTGAGCAATCTGCATAAAGACTAATGGATAGCAAAGCATGAACAATCCCAGAATGTCTGTCTAAACACTTCAGCAATACTTTTATTTTGGCAGTGGTAAGTCTCATAATCTTTATCTGTACACTTTAATACATTTTTTGCTTAGGAAATATGACCAAACAGAAAAGACAATACTAGACGTTTTTCTGCTTAGCTTATGACGATCTTTGTGTCGTCCGAAGGGATTTCTTTCAGCATACGTTGTGGCCAGTGATCAGTGCAGCCCAATGTTAAGTATTTAGTTGCCACACGTAGACCTGGCGATGAAGAAGGCTGTTGTAGTACAGATTTCTCAGTGACCACCTGTGCTGATGGAGATATAGACACCTAGAACCTGGGCCGGTATATTTCCTTTTTGCAGTCGCCTCAAAGTCACGATATGATCTTCATTAATTTATTGGGTGTCGGTTTGTTTGAAACATTTTGAAAATACATTTCGGAAAGTCAGCCTGTAATTGGTGCTCATGTGATAGTAAAGAAATATATTTATACTCGAATTTGTATTCTGAAACAGAAATATCAAGGACCAAACAGCCACGAAGCGCTCCTGATAAGGACCCAAGATACTGAATTCTTGATTAAGAAACATACACAGGGCCCCAGCGGTGGCTGGAATGTAGCAAATGATCAAAAACGTCGCTATGAGAACGACCATTTTGGCAGTTTTCTTGTCCCGACTTGAAATGGTCTTTGAACTGTCACTCGCTGAGGCAGCATTCTTGCGCCAATTGGATTTCTGATTGAGTTTTACGACCAAAACAACAGTGAACACTGATATTAAGATGTAGGACACCGAACCGTTCAGAGCGTACAGGATACAAGCTAACAGGTACTGTCCTCTGCTTGGATTACTAGGAAGTATACCCAGAATTGTCCGATTTCTTAGAATGTCAAATTTCCAGCTGAAGTGGAAATTCCCGGTCTCTGGGCTTATGGCTATGATATTTGCCATGTAGATGACAAAAATGATTATCCTTGTCCTCCTGGTGGTGATGATTTGTTTCACCTTCAAAGGTAGAGCTATGCCCACACATCTCTCCGCTGTGATAAAGGTGGAGATCCAGCCGGTGATGCGGCCAAAGCAAGCAGTAGTCATGCTGAGAGTCAGGTACTGTAATTCAGCTGTGTTAAAGGGAACATCCCCATGCAAAAGTAAAGGATTCAGGCACACGCTATAGAGCAAGTTCGACACTAAGAAACAGAAATCGGAGACTGCTAAACTAAATAAACTTATATTCATAGTCGTGTGAAGTCCTTGTTTGGTAAATATTACCATGTTTATGACATTGGTTGAAATACCGAAAATGCATATGGCTTTATTTAACCAAACAAAGTTGTGAAGTTGAAGTATTTCATTTCCCACATTTGCCATTGTTGAAACAGAGATTGTTTGGCTTCTATGTAGCCAGCAGATCGCCCGACTTCTTAAAACTGAGACGTCCAATAGGTAGCCAGCATGTGATATTACATCTCAGAATTGAGTTGTCCTATCGGTAGCCAGCAGGTCATATTATGATGTCTCAGAGATCAATTGTCCACTAGGTAGCCAGCAGGTCATATGATGTCTTAGAGTTGAGTTGTCCCACAGGTAGCCAGTAGGACATATTATGTCTCAGAGATCAGTTGTCCACTAGGTAGCCAGCAGGCCATACGACGTCCTGGAATTCAATTGTCCAAGAAATAGCCAGCAGGTCATATGATGTCTTAAAGTTGAGTTGTCCAATACTTAGCCAGTTGGATATATGACGTCTCAGATTTGAGTTGTCCAATAGGTAGCCAGCACGCTTTACGACTTCTCAGAAGAATTGAGCTGTCCCAGATCTTTAGGTAGAGAAAAACGAGTCTTTGTGAATAATTTCTTCAATTTGAAGGAATTGTCATTTAGCTAGCATCTATTTAATTTAATTTTTATTTTTTGTGTGTGTGTCAAACATGGAAAGCCTCAAATCCAATACTTCATTCGATATTCATGTTTCAAAATTCAGTTCTCAATAAACAGCCACGAAATTCCTTGCGACAACCGGAAAATACCGGACTTCGTCCATGAATGTATTTTTCTCACTTTTTACAATATCATTTCCACAGGTGAATTTTCAAATAGTTAAAAACTAATCTACGAAAATCTGAGAGAAATTACACCATAAAATCTTATGACGAGCTTCAACAGTGTTTTGTCTCTGGGTTTTCCCGATCAAGATCTATTGTTTATTGTCCTCCTTCAGTTGTTGCTGCTTCTACTGCACTTAGTGTTCATTTCTCGTCTATGTGTTTTATTTCATTTTTCATCCCTTTGGTAACGACGATCTTATTTCTTCCTCAACAAGAGGTCCGAACTTCTCCTGACAAACGTGTCAGTTTTCGTTTACGTAATTTCATTTGGAGTAAAGCATTTCATAAAGCATGAAGGCGTTGTTGTTGTTTTTTTTAAATTTTGTTACGATTCTGTTACAGTTTTGAACTTTTTTTCAGGGGGTGGGGTCATTTTATTCACTTTTTTCGCAGGATCTCCTTAAAAAGAGGCTCTGTGAACTTCACCAAGCTCCGGATTATCCAGGGAAACTAACAAAAACAGACAACCCAACTGTGAGACTGTCTCCACTGAAGCACCACCATATTTTTCCATCTTCAAAATCATACTACAGTGGAGGGTGAACATAAAAGCAACCAGAACTTTGGGCGCATGTGACCAAAAATTATTTAACTTTGTGCACTACCTCAAGTCTCCACGATACATTACCTGGGCATATCCGCTCTGGACAAAATTTAGTCTTTGATATTAATGATTTACAATTTGTTTGAGTCGCATAAAGAGTCGCATTTTCACCGACAGGGAATAACCAGGACAATGTGGGCTTTTTTTTAGAGCATCTGAGCGGAGGAATGAGTGACGAACCATGATCGACGTCGATATCTGTTCTTTATCCGGCACTTGAAGAGAGGGAGAAAATCGAAAAGCATGATCGGAGTTTTCTTTCTTTGCCTCTCTTTACATAATTATGAGTGGTACAAAATCAACTTTTTCACATCTATGTATCTCTGCATGATATTGTGGTGTAACAGTAAGTCCTAGTAGATTTGAAGTCGAATCCGAGGGCCACCATTACTGTAACCTAAATCTAGATTTATAGTTGGGCTGGTACAAAAATTAAATTTGCCAGATTTATCTTGCCGGTGTAGGATCCGGTTTCGTCCCCCCCCCCCTTTGAGATGGTCCCCCGGGGCACCTTGTCAGACTAGAAACTGCTCTGAAAAGGCCCCCCCTTCAGCGAGTGGAATGCGAGTGGGGGACCAATCGAAAACGAGGCTGGATCGCTGAAGGGGGCCCTTAGTCTGAAAAGGTCCCCCGGGGGACCATCTCAAAGGGGGGGGGCGAAACTGGATCCTACACCAGGTTCGGCTAGTATTTCTAATTCATGAACCCTGTGATCTCACACCAATTCTGATTCACTCACCTAAGGTGCGCACGCATGCGGAACTCGTAGTGAACGGCAAAACATGATAGATTAATGGCTTGGAGGCCTAAAATGATGACAGCAATAATACACTGGCAGAGATAATTACAAAAAAAGATCAAAACAAACAAACATTTTTCTTTACCAAAACCTAGCTTGAGGATAAACTCTATTAATGCTGAAAAATTCGTTTCTCTACGACACTGGCAGAGTTAACCGAGAATGCATCACAGGTCCATCTTTATATTTCAGGTTTTGTTCTTGTTAAACTCGAATTTCATCTTTACGACAATTGGTTCAGCACGCACGCGCTGCTCAGGGGATACAAGCACAAAATCGTAACTGGAGAAGACATCACAGTTCGTCTTGAAGAACAGGGGAAATACATGTATGAGGCTGGAGCAGTGGAGCAGTAGTGAAAGCGCTTAACCCTGATTTAGAGGCCTCAGGCTCGAATCTCCACCTACGCAGCATTCAATCTGACTGTACTAAATGTTCTCATTGTTTTAACGAATCTCAACAGCCTAATCGATGTCTAAGTCTCGTCATGGTCATAAACATAGCAATACACAAACGGGCAATAATTCCAGTGTATGTTGTGTTTCTGCTCCATATATTTTTATATCCTGCTGGGTTTTATATCAGACATTTGAACAAAGAAAAAAAAAGGGAATGGTTGAGAGAGAGAAACCAAAATGTAAACTTACATGATTATATTTTGTGTTGTATACACCGTTATCTTAGTTACACACGCAATCTCTCACTCCAAC
The DNA here is from genome assembly GCA_963931925.1 of Onchidella celtica. Lineage (NCBI taxonomy): Eukaryota > Metazoa > Mollusca > Gastropoda > Systellommatophora > Onchidiidae > Onchidella > Onchidella celtica. Next base: position 3,635,776 of record OZ007575.1, read on the forward strand.
CCACAGCGTCAAGACCATAGTGGACTGGTAAATGAATCCACAGTATCGTCGTCAATATGTTACAATATCCTCACACAAATTCAGCTTAAGTGTCTGTTCTCTAACTTATGAACCAGTGCTATCAGTCTTAATGAACCTTGGGCAAGACCTGTCAGAAGACTTTCAATTTTATTATTTTGTTTATCGTCTCCTTCTCGTCCACAATCATCTTCCAGAGACAACAATGAGAAAATTTTGATAACTGGAGAATAATTTTTTTTTACAGATATTTTCTTTCTTCATGTAACTGAATTTTCTTTATTTAATATGTGTTTTCTGCTTGGCTTTCAAACTCAGTCAAATTTCCGAAAAAAAAATTCAAAGCTAGATTGAAGATAAATCCTAGGTACATGTACGATTTATGTATAGTGTCATAACTCTGACTCTTGGACTAGCTTGTAGATAAATTTATCTATAGTGTCACAACTGTGTCTACGTTACTGTGTAATGTACGCCGAGCAGTCATAATTGATGCCTTCTTCAGGGGTAACGTCGGACCTGAGATAAAACATTCAGCAATTAATCATTAAGGAGCAGACAATTAACTGCGAGGGAAGGGGTGATAACCTTTAAAGGGAAATAATAGAATAAATGTTGAGCAGCAGATACTTCTTGTCTCCCTTCTCGAGAAGGAAAAGGGGATGAATACCTCCAGGGAGTTTACACCCAACATTATAGGACCATTGCGAATGACGTCACAGTGTTTTTGTTTGGTACTTCCGACATCTAAAATGGTGGGTGGATCAGCTGACGAGTGTAACTTCGAGATATGTCTAAGCGGTTAAAATGCCTGCTGGTTGCATTGCAGTTAACTGTTATGATAGGGGTGAAAAGGATGGATCCAAGCTGGTCAGATTCCCTACCATCCGTGTAAACAACTTGTTTAACAAGGGAAAGGATGTGAAAGAATTGACCGAACGTCCCCTATGTGCGTGAACACACGAGTTAGTGTTTACTTTTTTTTTAGCTCGCCGCCGATTGGTTCGCGACGCCTGAAGTGCTCACAGTGCAAATCAGCTAACGAATCAAAATCAATGCTACCATCGCCATGGTGGGGCGTCGGTCTTGACAACTAAAATGGCCGTTATCCGCAATGGGCCTATACCTTGCCAAACAATGCTCCAAGGAAAATGTATGATTATCTATAGAATCTTGTCAGGGCCGCTAAGTCCAATTGCAAAGCCAAATAGAGAAAATACTGAGTTGCCCTCATTGTTCGGCAGGGGCTTACAATATAAAATACTACGCGTTACGTACAACATTCTGAACCTGATTATGAAGTGGCGAGAATAGTAAATCATCTAAACAAAGTAAGTTCGATTGTTTACTGAGTGTTACAGTCATTGTTTGAAGAAGGCTATGGCGGCGTTTACATTTGTCTGACAGAAATGGTTTCTGACACAACTGACATATCCACAAAAAATCATCAGTGGTGACTTGGAAATGATGAACTTTTGCCCCAAATCCCAACTCAGTGTATAATACTATCATAGTAAAGAAAGATTAAATAAAAATCCTGTACACTTCCTTGTACATCTGCACATGCATGTTTACTTTGAGTACATGTGTGAGTGTCTGGGTATCAAAGTTTTTTTCGTTTTCTTTGTAGCTTGACCTGTCACTTTCTGTCCATGTGTGCTGATCAAATTTGTTTCACCGCCTGCATTCCTTGATGACAAATTGACGTTGATCTTGTTTTCGAGTTTTTTTTTGTTTTAAATTTGTGTGTGTGTGTGTGTGGTGCTTGAATCTCCGTGAACTAGCATGTTTTCTGTGCTGAAGTCTATAAACATGGATGGTTATGTGGAACTTTTAGAATTATGCCTCCTGTGTTCTATGTTTATTTATTTATTTACTTACAAATATATTTATTGGTTTACTTATCCATTCATTCATTCACTAATTCATTATTAAATTTTGTTTATTTTCTGTCCAATCATTTTCTTGTTTATTTTAATTCGTATGCATATTTTTTTTTTGTTAGAAGATAAAACTGCAATGTTACCTGATCCTGTTCATCCATCCAGCTTCTCCTATCCTTAGTTCGTTTTTTGTTTTTTTAATGTATTTATTTATTTCCTATTCATGACTTATCCTGGACTCAAACGTTTCTTGTTATCATTGGTTTCCTGGATTAGCTTTTGGTTCTGTCCCGTCCTGCACCTACCCTGCTATTTAATACAACTGCATATTTTCAGTGAGAATAGAGAGGGGGTGCATTATGTTGTAACTACATCTGCTTACACGTCAGCGCTGTCTTGAAAACTTGTCCATACACTATCAGCCATAGATGTTCCTCTGCAGTGACAGTCAGTCTTGACTTACTATACACATTCTGAGTCAGACAATGGTGCAGAGCTGGTGCTTTCATAAATTACCTACATTTCAAAATCATTTTAAGTCGAATAATACATGCGTTTCATGTTGATAAACTGAGATTTCTTTGGCCCTATGTTTGATCCACGCAGGGTCCACAGGTATCTATCCCTCAGTCAGAGTGATTATTGTATGCAAATATCTACACTGCCATTTCCATCATTTATACCAACGCATTTCGGAGCTATCTCTTTTTGCAAACCGATGGACTAGACAAAATAAAGTTATATTTTGTTATGAGATATAACATTATTTTAAGCAATGCCATTCTAGTGGTACAGACATATTATGTTATCATTCCAAGAAGCATAAACGAGTTATTTCATTTCAACACTTACCGTAAATAATGAGCTCATTGTTTCAGGTATAAATCAGTACCAAGAATCACGATATGAATATCATTATGACACATTATGTTTCATTATTTTCATTACAATGTTTATTTTGTAAGCACAAAATTGAGTTTGATTTTCTTGTTCAATTGTCGATTGTTTTGGAAAATATTCATTGTTTCGTTACGGTTTTTCTCCACATTCACAGCTTTTAGCATTTCATTACTGTCAATTCTGTACTCTGGCAACAAATGGGTATTTCAGAAGCACACAAAGAACAGCTAATGGCCCACTCAGCCGTCATGCCATAGTTTACCAACCATTTACGTCTATAACAGTTTGTCATGACACTTGGTCAACCTGCCAAATAAGTCGTCTATAAATCATGCTTGAAGGTAATTATCCATTACTCTCTACAGCCGGATTTTTCTTTCTTAATCAGTTTGGCGGGAATTTTTTTTTAAAAATAATGTCCCCCAGTGTTTGTTTTCTGAATTAATAGACATGACACCTGAAAGACAACTCAACAGAATATTTTGTGGCAGAAATGAGAAAAGAGAGGATGAACAAAAACAAAGACGTGCATCTCACATTCAAATAAAACAGGAAGAAAAGTAAACAGGATAAATCTTGTTGACGTTTTAACAATAATTAGCGCTGGCGTTTTCATGCATTGACATTGATCTTATTTTTCAGTACAATACAAAATAAATTATAGGATTTCATTGGCAAAGTTAATCATTTTCGTTGCTGTTTATAAAAAAAAGTGCAAATGCCTTTCACTGGCCTGTCTGATCAGAGTGAACATCGTCGTGAAATTTAGTTGATAATAATGATGACAGGTTTCAATGGAGACAGCACCGCTCCTGGGGTGTCAAGACCTTCTAGGAAAACAGAGCAGCGACAATCCAAGAGAGAAGAACCCAAAGATGTCAAGGTGCGACCTCCGAGGAGGTGTGAATGTAACTGTGCGGCAGATGCCGAAGACGCCGGGCTTCTACAGACGGCCTCGCCTCCCACATGAGGTTACATTCCGAAGGATAACCTGTTTGCATCCTCTTCCTTCGGACCGACGGGAGAATCCATCATCATCATCATCATCATCAACTGTTTTCTTTTACCACGATGTATAACCTACATCAAAAAGGTGCATTTATTAGGTTTGTACAGCGTCGTAACTAATGAAATGCAAGGACAGAATAGAAACAGCACACTGACCTCAATGTTCATAAATATGTGAAGGACCAACCGAATACAGAGAAAGATCGAAATGATTTTTAAAAGTCGTCTCTTTATTTCTGTGGAAAGATATCTCGCTTTGCACAGAATGCGCTGCCCTTGTTGCAATTTTGTTTTTAATGCGGAATACAAAATAATACATGTAGTAACCTCGAGTTTAAGTCCAAGTTTATTACTGGCCTGACGACCAATTAAAAATGTACAGAAGAATCTTGCGAACAAGCATTGTAGAAAATGACAATTTGGGTAAGAAATGTGGAAATAATATATCAAAGAGAAAGTCTTCGAACAAAAATAAATGAGAACACATTGACTGACAGCAAACTTTGCCACAGTGAGATGAAATCAGATCATCATGAGGAGGTAATGAACTTGCTCTTTCTGGAAAACCGTCTCTCAGAGAACAAACTGTGGTTCCTCCGAAAGACAAACCCGCATAGAACTTTAATTTCCTGCAGGGAGAAAGCTTTCTCCTGGAGTCCTTGTTGGACAATCTACGGTCACAGTGCATGTACAGACAAAGAATATTCTTTGTCCTTTCTAATTTCTTTCAGCAACTATTTGAATGAATCTCAGCTGTTCGGGGGCAGCTCGCCATGTTGGAAGATTTCTAAAACAATACAGATTGCATGATTGTCTTTGTTCCAGCCATTGTCCTCATCTTCGTTCTCGGCTGATGACCATAGACAGCAAGAATGGGGTGGTAAAGGCAGAAGTTTTTCAAGCTCCACATGTTGAATAGGTTGGTGCCTTGTTGTATCGACAATTTCCAGACTGCATTTTGTAAACCAAAAACATTCAATCATTGCACAGTTATTGATGGTGAGGTGGCTTTTTTTGTTTTTAAGACTAGTCCACAGAATGCTGTGTGACCTTGCCAGGTCTCAACTCTGAGATGATGTATGTGATTAGGGAGTCGACCAACGACAATTCGTACATCATATAATCATAATTATTCATCTTCTTCAGTTCAACACTCAATAGCAGGCTCGATCGTTGTGTCTTCTGTCATCAGATAGCACTCGACCCTGTCCTAGAATATACCTAGCTTTGCTGGGTGAGTGCTAATGGAACCACACTGTAGGCCTGCCATCGGGGTCAGTACAGCATATGTACGGAAAGAGTAGGAAAGAGAAGTAAATCTTTCGTTAGACAAAAAGACAGACGATAGTAACGTGTGTTGTGTCACTATTACAAACCGGCCTAGCATCCAAAATGTGCAATGGGTAGCCTATTACTTTGCATTGTTTTGTAATATTAAAAAAAAAAAATATGCAGTGAAGTGTAGAACCGTTTACTTTGGTCACATAAATTGAACGGTCCACTATTTTAGAGAATAAGTAATTTGCTCAAAAGAATTATAGGTTTCTGACACCAAACATATATCATGAAGAACGCAGTGATAAACGACAACTGCTAAAGTACGATGTGTCTCAAGTTCTGTGTGTGACTTTAGATAAGACTTGACATTACAAGAGATGCTTTCTCAAGGCTATAGATTTCTGTTTCCACTTCATTCCAAATGACTCTTTACGAGACGCACACGTTCTAGAGACATAACCGTGTTTCTCTGCCATGTAACGTATCCACTTGAATTGATCCACCTCGTCCAGACAGACGTGGGCTTTTGTCACACAGAAAACTAATGGATATTGAATCAGTTTGTATATTTTCACAGTGAATATCACGGATGACAAATGTGTAGATGAAAGATGTAATTTAATGATTCAACAAAGATTATGATTCTTGTATTGTCTCCCACGATCAGGATCTTCGTAAAAGAACGGTGGCAGGAGGTAGATAACTCGCTAGCTGTGTGATCTGTTTTAGCCAACCTGCTAGACGAATCATCTTTCCTTAAAGATATCATTAGTATGAATTGTTGTAACCAAAATTAATGTGTAAATTTCTAATTGGTCCAAGAGACCTTCTTTTTTTTTTAATCTAAGGTTGAGAAAACTTTACACAGCGTGATGTGTATTGTTCTGTGTGTAGAACCAAGGACAAACTGTGTGGTTTTCTTGTTTTCTTTTCTGCTTTTTGTTGTTGTTGTTGTTGTTGTTGTTGTTGTTGCAAATTTGATATCAATATTTGCGCCTTAATCTCCGGTTGCCGTTGTAAGAGAATAGAACACATGTTGGTTTTTTATCATATTTGGCAAGGCATTGATGACGTGCTTCCATGTATCCCACCCTCCCTTCCTCCTACGGATAACAAGCCTGCTCTCCAAATATCACTCACACACCCATCCCCTGCCCTTCTCATACTCAGCATGTAATTCCTATGCAGAACATAGTTGGTGATTTGCTTCAAAATACATGACAAATCTAAGATGATATACCTTTTTTTTTACTGCTTTATTATGACCGAGAAGCACTGTAACTTCTAAAAAGCATGCCAAGTGTCAAAATGTCAGATTTCATGCAATGTACTCAACCATGTTCATTATATTCTACCACATTTCATCTATCACCCCCACCCCCCCCCCCCCCACTTCGTACTATTTTCATAATCGCTGGTTATTTTTAAGGATGTTGTTGTAAGTACCTAAGGAAAAACTGTGACAGGCACAAAGTGCCCGTTATTGTGCCGTCGCCCCGTTCAACCCAAACTCATAACTCAAAGTACCTGGGCACCCCAAGCGGTAGGGAAGCGTACGTATACATACTCTCCCTAATCCTGTCCTAATCCTCAACCCTAAACCTGATCGAATCCCTAACCCCTGGCCCTTAGCTTTCCAGCCAAATAATAGGAGGGAAACAAACAGAAAATCTGAAAGGATAATGAATCATAATTAATGAAGGCTGTTGTCAAGGCGCATTTCGGGAGGAGCTCTCCATGGTCCAACTCTGGAGTCACAAAAGGCTTTAACATACGCACCCCTAGCGCCAAAAAAAAACACAAAAACGGGGAAACTTACGTACTTGTAACAACATTCTATTTTTAATGCGAGAACAAACATTTGGTTAGTGATATTTTTCAATGTACATACATATGCAGATGATGTCATTTTCAAAAAGGTTTGACATAATCTGGAACTATTGTAACTTTGAAAAATATGTGGAATGCCAACGTTTCGGAGATTATATCATGTGCACAAATGATAAAGAACGCACAGTTTTCACGTTCTGAAATTAACATTTTCTGTAAGTTCATAACGGTTTAAAGAAATGTAAAGAGACATTAATGAAGTGCAATCAATTGTTCCTGATGGATGAAACGGTGAACTACATAAAAACAGAAGACAGCAATGCATGTTTGAACTTCGTTAAACCACCAGCTTTGCACCCAAAACATACCCAAAAAAATTAGATTGAAATGTTGTCAAATCGGGAAAAGAAAAGAACATGGGGAGAAGATGTTGCAACCAATGAAAACCAATTGGGGAATTTGTAACAAATCCCAGACTGGGAAATGTAATAATTATGACAGGACAACAATCACGAACGAACAAGTATAACACTTCACAGAACAATCAAACAGACTCACACATTTATTATACATAGAAATAAAGATATACGTGCATTACATTGTTAAATTCAAATACCATCCAATGGTCAGCACTCCCGACATTCATTCCTCTATGGGTCCACAACCCGATAATACTTTCTAAAATATGCTCTGGCCTCAGCCTCACATCTATATATATATTACTTGCTGGCCTCTCTTACTGGCGCCTGCTAAACCTAATCTCCGTATCTCAATCTCCCCTTAAGGTCTTACAGCACATTACTATTTCAATAGCACATTATATTCTCAATGGCACATTAACATCTTAACAGCACATTAACATCGTAATAGCACATTAACATTTGAATAGCAATAAGGACAATAACAACGTCCCTGTCTGTGGCCAGACTGCCACGTCTCATGTGCTCCCGCTGTCCTGCGCGACAGCTTCACTCAGGCAGGCCTGTGGGTAGCCTTCTGCCCAACCCCGGCACAAGTCCGCTCACCGCGGGTGGCTTCTCTGCCCGACCCCGGCACCTATAAGAATAACATTACATCTGTAATACACCACACAATTACTATCCACTTCACCACTCATTACGAACCATCAAGCGTACTCACAATAGTCCACATTTCACTCACCACACATCTTACGGTAACACACCTCCACCGTGTTACACCGTACTCAGACTCGCTACGAATCCATGATCCTAACTTACATCTATCGCTCATTGCGCACATCTCTATACACCGTAATCAATGACTTTCACAGTCCTCACATATAACTTATTTACATCATGGTCATAGGAGAATCTAGTACATCAATCATCATAATTATCAATCACAGTTCAACCTACCAGTCATCACTGGAAAACACACAATCTCCCGACTGCCTCTGATCTCACGTCTGTCCCCTTGGGCTTCTTAACTTGCAGTGATCTGACTATTCAGATTTTGCCTCTACTACGCCTCAACTTCACTCACAACATGCACGCTTCAACGTTAACTAACAGAAGTCAATACAGGTGAGCAGCCTCACTATCCCATGAGTCCATCCTACACTTCCATGCCCCCGTAATCCTTGAATCTCGCTCACTCCACTCGTGACAGAATTTCTGCCTGATAATCGCCCCTGCAGGAAAGAAAGAAAAAACAATGCGGTTGGTCTAAAAGGCTTCGCCATTGGCTATATATAGTACAACCTGGCCTGGGAATGAGTTAATTCTCACGTTTCAACGAAATGAAAAATTCTGCATCTTGATGGTAATGTAGAAGAAATTAAATAAAATACAAAGAAATACATTGTGTAATAATGCTATATGATAGCATTCAATTTGAGCAATGAAAAAAGATTGGTACCAGGAAATGACATAAATATTATATTATTGTAAGTGTGTGCTGACGTGGCCAGTTCACCTCACATCAGTCAGTGGTCGCCCACGCACAAGTCCCAGATTATTTAACCAAGTTGTATAGTTGTAACTTACACAGTTATTTGGATGTCACCAATATATTATGTGCACTTGCCTCTAAAAGTACTGTGAAGTTCAAGTGCTGGCTTCGGTGAAGAGTCAGTTCATTTACTAAATGTTTCAGTTTACTTCACTTCAGTTCCCAATTTGCCATGTGTTGTTCCCTGGGATTCCTGTGGGTTTTTTTTTTTTTTAAAGTAATAGAGATAAAGACAGACAGACGGACACGTACGTAAGTAGACAGGCAGGTAGGAGGCAAGTAGGCGGGTAGTGGGTAGGTAGCCAGGTAGGTACGTAGGTAAGTGGGCGGGTAGGTGGATGGGTGGGTAGGTAAGTAGGTAGCTTTGATAGGTAGGGAGGGAGGGAGGGAAGGAGGGAGGGAAGGAGGGAGAGAAGGAGGTAGGTAGACGGGTTGAATGGATGGGAGGAGGGAGAGACGGACGGACGGACGGATGGATAGACACGCAGACAGATAGACAGATAGATACAGATAGTCAGGCATACAGATAGATAGATAGATAGACAGACAGAGACACACAGACAGACATACAGACAGACAGACAGACAGATAGATAGACAGATAGATAGATAGATAGATAGATAGATAGATAGATAGATAGATAGATAGATAGATAGATAGATAGATAGATAGATAGATAGAAAGATGGATGGATGGATGGATGGATGGATGGACGGACGGACAGACGGACGGACGGACGGACGGACAGACAGACAGACAGACAGACAGACAGACAGACAGACAGACAGACAGACAGACAGACAGACAGACAGACAGACAGACAGACAGACAGACAGACAGACAGATAGATAGATAGATAGATAGATAGATAGATAGATAGATAGATAGATAGATAGATAGATAGATAGATAGATAGATAGATAGATAGATAGATAGATAGATAGATAGATAGATAGATAGATAGATAGATTATTGCTTTGGCTGGGAGAAAAAAATGCTTTCTTCAAAGAGTGGGAACGCTTCAGCACAGATGCCATGCTCTTTCGCGCAGTTTCTGACGTATGAAACAGAAGTATTGCAGATTTGGAACCAGATCTCAACCTGGTCTGACATCGGCACTTGCAGAAGATGAAAGGTTGTCGCATCGGAGGAACAGACTGATGGACTCTCTAACTTAATAAAAAAGGAATCGCGTCAGGAAGCCCAGACTACAGTGTAGTTCACCAGATACTGCATTTTGTGAACTGTAGGGGCATGCTTGACCCTGGTACTGAATTTTCACTCCACAGTTTCCCATCTGTATTTCAACACTACTATCGGAACATTAGGAAGATGTCAATAAGACTTAAGCAGCCCTGCCGGTGTCCAGCTTCCAGGAGATACCTTCACAAGATCTTGCATTGGGAAATATTTAACGCTTTTAAATTTGTACAGTTTGTTTATTACCACTGACGCACTGACATGGATATATTACATGCCGTTTTACGAATGAAAATGCTAGACTGGTAGTCGGGCAAAAAAGTATTCATGGGTAGGGTAGGAAAACCTAGATGTAGTGAGGCTGAACAGGTTTTTAGGATTAATTATGTTCATGGGTGTGGTCACAGTTCCAAACATGCTACGTTACCTTTTCAAGAGCAAGACTGTGGGGCAAGTAAAGCCCAGCGTGCACCATGTTAAAATTAACCACCCGTTCATTGCAAGCAATCTTTCGCGTGGCGTGCAGCACAGTAAACTCTTTGCAAAGCAAGCAAAAATCTGCGTTTGCACGCCGTGCAGCAGGCGAAACAGGATAGTGCGCGCGGCCCCTAAAGTAAGCACAGAGTTGTCAATGTCAAAACAACTGTTCATTTTGTGGAATACTGGAGCGCACCGTCAACTCTGCATATTGAACGTGCTGTTAGATGTAGTGCAAAGTAAAGACGTTCATGTGAAACAAATTGAGTTTCCTAAATATTGCCTTATATGGACATGCTTGCTTTATATATTAAATAAGATGATCACCGTTTCCAACCTCTGTCATGACGAAAACTTTTTACAAGTAATGCAACTATTATGTTTGTGTTCTCCAGAGTGCTGTCTCTCAGTGGTTGTTACAGACAGGGATAGCTTTGCAACTGGCAGTTACTGACATCACTATTTTATAACTTTAATTTTCTTATTAAAAACTTTTTGATATGACATTTCAATTTACCTACATATTTTTTGGCAAATAAAACAGTAACAAAAGTGGTTGTTTCATGTCACCTCTTGGACTAAAACTTCATTTCGGATCCGAATTAGGTCAGATAGGCTAAGATGGAATAAATAGATCAACAACTTTGTGAAATGGTCACTTCCTGCTTTAATCAAACATTAATCAAGCAAATTACTCCCTCGGACTTTCACAACTGGTAAAGAATGTGACAAAAATTATAAAACGATGTAATACCAAAAAAGATATTCAAACCTGCCCCACTTAATTATTTATGAACATAAAAGAATCAAGAAAATATAAATTATCATTAATTCAAAACAATACATTTTACGTGCATTTTTGCCAACGCCATTGTTTTAAAGTTTACTGTCAACCCATAAAGATAATCGGATTCTCTATTATTTCTATGGTAAACCCAACACGTTTTGTGAACTCCTTGCCACTGAAAAGCTCAGTGTAAACTCTCGAATATAAAACCCCGTATTCAACATAACTGGGCATTTGTGTGCGAAGAGTCTGTCACATTGATAAATATTTCAAGCGCGTCGAGACTGTCCCAGCTTCATTTTGTTGTAGTGGTAACAACAGCGATGCCAAAAAAGAATTGCATTTCGCTAATCCCCAAGTTAGAGTAAAACACCAAGAAAATCATGGAATAAAATCATTCTTAAACAATGAAAATAAAAGAAATTGAATATATTTTAGTGACCACTTTTAAAGTGTTTTTTTTTTGTTGTTTTTTTGTCGTATATATTTATTTTTTTTCAGACGAGCTGTGGCGTAGCTGTTCAGCTATTGTACTTCTTTTCTGTGGCCGATCCATCCCCATTTCCGTTTCTTTATCTCAGTTTCAATTGGGGCTTGTCTCATCCTGTCCCGCAGTTCTTCGTTGGAGATGTCTTCTGGCCACCTGGTGTGGAGGATGTTTCTGAGACATCGATTTCAATTGGCACTGAAGGAAATGAAGTTTACAAATTTGAAACCTATCACATTCAGGATGTAGCGCTGAGTAAAAAATTGGCCAAAATTGAACCACAGTGTAATATCCCTCCCCCCCCCCCCCTCATTTTTTTTCAATAGTAAGAAGAGTGGATCTACAATCAATAATACATGATTTTATCCTGTTTTGATGTGAGCTGTGACGTCATCTAGGTCAATCTGACATTCACATCTTACATTTACAAAAGTTTCCATCACAAGACAGTGAAACGAAACAGATGGATGTTGAAAATTGTCTTGGTCATTGTCCTTGTGCTGAGAATACCAACAGCTGTACCCGACATGTCAGTGTGACCTATCACACCCGGGGTGTCACAGATTAGCCTGAAGCTACACGAATCGCCGAATGCTCTCCAGATGCCATCAGTTGCAAAGTTGTTAGATACTTCATACCAGGATTGTCCAACGTGCGATCCAGGGGGGCGGGGGGGGGGGCAATCTGGCCCGCCCATGACTTTTATCCGATCTGACTATTTCAACAAGCTGTTTTCCTGGACACATCCAAGGACGAAACATTCGGAGGGCCCGTGCGCAGGTTGCGCACGTTAAAGATACCTTGGCAGTTGAAAATCGTAACGCGTAGGCCATACACGCCGCTGCCCGGGCAAAATTGAAATTAATAGATTAAAATTTGTCCATATCATCCCCCCACCAGCAACAACAAATTTATTATTCATTATATATTATTATTAATAAATATTCAAATATTATTTGAGTTGTGTGTTGTGAGTTGTGAACTGCGCCTAACAGGCTGCGTTACAAGTATTTTGCTCTGAGATAGAGAGAGGTAGAGAGAGAGAGAGAGTGAACGAGACAGGGAGAGAGAAAGAAGCAGTGTAGTGTGATGAGCGCTTCGCATGCGCTCCATTTTGCTCTGTGGTTGACATGTTGCTTCTGTAAAGCGCATAGAGCATTTTAAAAATGGATATGCGCTATATAAATGCCTTCCATTATTATTATTATTATTATTATTATTATTTTTAGATTTTGCAATGTTTTGGACCTTCAAAAGATTATTATTTGTCCCACCAAATTCATTGGGAAATAGATGTACGAGTCCTGTATTTATCATCCACATCACCATCACAGGTCTACCGATGGGACGCGAATTTTGTTATCCTACCTTACTTCTAAAAATACTTTTAACGGCGTGAAACTTGAATGGTCCGTCACGATGATGGATCAGAAATTTGCATCTGTGACGCCCGTGCAGAAAGAGTTTGCCAACACTACCTTGAGCGCTCCAGCTGTTGCAAACAGAATCATCACCATTGTGGTTACACGTAACATAATGGCCTATCTCATTTTTTCATAGTTCTGACAAAAAAAAAAAAAAAATGTTCATTGATGTGAAATATTTAGCTCGAAGTGTCAGCTTTTTAGGTTATTAATGCGGGGAGGATTGGCGCAAATGTGTGTGTGTGTGTTTTGACCAATGTGTTGGACTTGACCTCAAGAAGGATACTGAAAGGTCAGTCTAATTTTGGGTTAACCCTTTCAGTGCCAGCAGTGCAAACTCGTGGGTTGAGAGTTGTAGTACAGCTTGTAAATTTATAGAAAAGTGGAAATCCTTTGTTGAAAATTGATATATTTCACTAGGTGGATTCACATTCATGACTTGAAGGGACTGCGCTAATCCTATCTGAAAGTGACAAGGAATATGAAAATTGTAACTTTCCGGCATTGGCAAGTAAAGGGTTAAAGTCTGGCTGGGCCATTGTGTTGGTACTGTCGCGATGTACTTATGGCGTGGTTTGTGAATCTGATATCATGTGATTCACAAGAAAACTCCTTTGTCACCAATAGTCGCTAAGAGTGCTGGACGGATGTGAACGAGGGAAAAAAGTATGGCGGACCAAATAAGCTATGATAAGAGTTAAGAGTGTACCCATTTTCACGCCCGAGGAATAATCCACAAAATGAGCGGATGACTGAATTCTTGGCTGGCGAGAAGGTTTAGTGTGAATGCAGGGCCGGATTAAGACCTCAAGAGGCCCTAAGCATTGAAAACATGTCGGCGCCCCCCCCCCCCATTAACTGTTATGTAATTCAAATACAAACAAAATAAACCATAAATTTTATGTTTCGAAATGAACCAAAGCTTACAGTAAGATGGGAAATCTCGTTTGTTCTTGTAGACTTCCACTTTTACTTTTATTATTAGGGGACAAGGTGGTCTAGAGACAAGGTGCTCACCTCTCATGCCAAGGGTCCCGGGTTCAAAGCTAGGCATGTTGGAAGTTTTGGGATTTTTCTCATGTATTCGTGTCCCTGATCCTATTGGGGGTTTAGGATCGAGTACCTAGTCTTCTCGGAAAAGGATGAAAGAATTCGGAGGGCCCGTGTGCACGTTAAAGATACCCTGGCAGTTGGAAATCGAAAAGAGCTGGCCGAACAGGCCGCTGCCCGGGCAAAATTAAATAAAATTCATCCCTTGTTACGAGGTGGGTCCTCGAGTGTTACGAGTTCAAGGAAGGGTGTTACAGATGGGGATTACTAAATTATGGAATTTAGGTGTTCGACTGCATTTTTAATAAATATCGAGAGGTTTTAGAGATTACTCTGCCATACCATGCCACATACACTAATAACAATTTCGAGTAAGTTATATCAAGGACCTTGTAGGGCCACAAATTTATTACCTAAAATTCCTAACAATTTCGTCTATCTTTTACATATTAAAAAGACAACATTGCAGCATCAAATGAAAATCTAAAATACATAACTATAAATCTCCTCTAGATCCTTAAGAGATTTGAAACTCTATATCATTCTGATTCATACACAGTTTACTTAGTAATTATTTATCTTCAGAAATATAGATTGCCTACTATCTCACAAATGATATACTTAGGTCTCAGACGACAATATTAACTCATTTAACTGCTTATAAAGGATCAAACCGTCAAGACACACTGACGTAGTTAAGATAGATCTAGATCTGCTCTAGGATGGGCTGGCAATCCCCAGCCTCATCCAGACACATCAATTACAATTTACAAATGTGTATATCAGTCACTCTTTCTAGATCTTAATTGCAAGTAAAACTTTATGGCCTTGCATTCCTTTGGTCGCACTTCTACTGGAAAGTTAGGGTCAGATTCACATCATCTCGAATCATTTTGATGCCACTTACGATTGGTTCCCTGAAACGATTCAGGGAACTGGAGAAAATAGCTGTGGGTTATTTTCATTGTCTATCCAGGACATAGACATGACGTTAACAGTCTGTTGGTTCTCTCTGGCTGAACCCCTAGCCGACCACCTTCGTAGCTGGAAACTCTACATGGAAGTGATTAAATCTCAAGATGGCTTCGGCCAAATCTTCTGCAAGTCCACGTGACTGCTCAAATTTGATTGGTGCATTCACTTCGAGCTCCGCTCGCAGCGCCAATAGATTCTATTAATAGTAACAGACAAAGTTATTCAAGTCTATCAAAACCCTTCGCAAAGTCTCTACACCCTAAACGTTTTATGTACGAATTTATTCACCCCTTATTCGCCCCGTCTTTCTCTGTTAAAGTACACCCAAACCACGGGGTCGAAAACTGCATCGTCACTGTTAATTTATCCATTCGTTCTATCCTGACCCACTTTCTTTCCATCTCTAAGAAAAGCGTTACAAAAACAAACTGTCCACGGGAATAGTTCAAGGACGTTTGGACTGGCCAAAATCAATGATGGCATGAAACAAACAAAACGTGACCTAGCACGGTAATTCAAGTTCTAACCCTGACATCCCTACCATTCCCTCTGCCTCCTCACTCATCCCCCCCCCACCCTAAAAAAAAACCGACCGCCGCTGTACTGTGGCGACGACGTGCCTGCTCCAGGTATAATTGGGCTGCAATGGCACAGAGGTAAGTTTCCCAATGGGATTAAAGAGTTATACAGATACAAATACAAATATAAATTTGAAAAGTGTTCTCCTACTTTTTTTAAGTTGCAAAGTCTTTGATCAGATAAACATTTCTGCGGTGCCCTGCCTAAGCACGTACTTATTTTGCTTAGTGGTTAATCCAGCTGTGTGTGCATGTTACCAACGGGGGACATCACAAAGTGTGCGTTCACGAAAATGTCGGTGCACACTGAATCTTGCCATGCAGCTGTGGGACATCATTGTCTTTGTATTCTGCTCTACTTTGTACAGTCCTGTCCTTCACACATCTAAACCATTGAGCCCCCTTCAAAGGTCTGGTGGGGGTTTCATGCTCGTCTTTTACAGAAAAATGCAAGAATTTTTTTTGTGTTTTTTGTATATTTTTAATCCCATTTGGGAAATTTTTGCCTTAGTCCCATTGCAGCCCAGTTACAACTGGAGCAGACACGTTGTCGCTATAGTGCAGCGCCAGCCGACGGGTTTGTTTGGTTGTTGTTGTTGTTGTTGTTTGGGGGGGGGGAGAGTGGTAGGGATAATTTTTATTTCATTTTGTCCTTGCAGTGGCCTGTTCGGCCTGCTCTTTTCGATTTCCAACTGCCAGGGTATCTTTAACGTGCCCAACGTACACACGGGGCTTTCGAGTTTTCGTCTTTATCCGAGAAGACTAGGTACTCGATCCTACTTCCCATCGGATCAGGGACAGGAAAATATGAGAAAAATCCCAAAATTCCAACATGCCTGCACCGACAGGGATTCCAACCCGGGACCCTTGGCATGAGAGGCGAGCACCTTGCCTCTAGACCACCTTGTCCCATCGTTACCATTAAGCTCAAAAGCTAAGGGCAACATCTTTCTGAACTTGGCAATGAATAAATGATATAATTATGGCCGCGGACCAAATAGGCTATATAAGCACAAACAGTTGGGCGTGACCGAGGAATATTCCACAAACTGCGCAAATTATTGACCTCTCAGCTTGCGAAAGACTTCATACGACCAGGTACGACAAAGATACACCAACCCGTATGTTCAGTGAACAAAATTCGTCTTGCGCGCTCTGAATCTTGCCATAGCTGTGTAACTGTTGTCCTTGTGTTCTATTACTGTTCTGCTTTGTAAATCCATTCTTACATTCTTCTAAACCATTAAATCCCAGGGTCATATGCCTGGATTTGAGTGGTTTTCATACTATAGCCCAACCCACCCCAGCCCAACATAAATGAACTCCCTTTTTTCCAATAACACCGCCCCCCCCCTCCCTTTTCCCGATGGTAAAGCTGTGTATCCAAATTTGGCCTGGCCTTCTTAATCATTTGTCATAACCGAAAAAAACACATATATATTATTTTCCCATTTACACTGCAAGGAGATTGCTTCTTAACCTTATATCAAAATCGCTAACTGGTGAGTTGTGTGAACACCAGCGGCTTCATCAAAACCTGAGATTGGGAACTAATCAAGAAGTTGGATTCAAGGATAAGGCGAGTTCTTCACATAAAGGAAAGCATGATTGATAAGAAATGGTGAACTCCCGAGGCAAAAATGCATTTGCAGTTGAATAGGCCCTAAATAATGACGTAAATTATTTAAATATGTTGATGACGTCATGCTTCCATTCTCAGGTGTCGCTAAAACTCCTAGTGTACACGAAAACTCACCTGTTACTGATTTTGATATACGTTTGGGATGTTATCCTGTGTTAATATTAGAAGCAATCTCCTTGCAAATGTTTGTAATTTAAATGAGAAGATACTTTTTAGTTAAGACAAAAGAGTTTAGAAAGTCATGCCAAATTAAGAAAGGCAGACTTGCCATGGGGGTGGAGTTACCCTGAAAATACGGAGTTCATTTATTTCCGCCGGAGCTGCAGTCATTACACAAGAAAATCAGTTTGTCACCAATAATCTACCCCACGGATCTTTCTGAAATTTGGCCTCAAGAAGTGATATTGGCTTATTGCCGACTTAAAGATGCATGCGATTAGGCGCCGTCGAGGAATAATAATCTGCAAACTGCGCAAGTAATTGAACTCATTCTTTGAGTTTGCCAGAGGGTTTAGGTGACATGACTGTTCCCAACGGGGGACACTACAACATGTGAAAAAAAATTCTCGGTGCACACTAAATCTTGCCATGTGGCTGTGGAAATCGTGTTTGCATTTTGCTCTGGTCTGTAATCTCCACTTTTTCACTATTTAAACTTGCATTCACATGAATGGGTCTCGTACAATACATGTACAATTAATATTATTTGCTTATGCATAGGTCCACTCCTACATAGCGCTCATCATGACGACGTCATGGACACAATGCAGCAGCCCCTCTCCCTATTTCAAGGACCGCAATGTCCAAGAAAGGACTCTGCTGACAATTTTGCAGAGGTGATGTAGAGATTTGATATACAGCCTTGTGACATGGAACTCGGCGGATATTAAGATAACCTGAACGAAACAGCGACATCGTTGCAAAGCTTCTGGCTCTACTCCCTGGCCTCTCCCAGAACCAAGGTTCCACAATTCCCGGTGTTTCTGTAGTTTGTAGCCTGAGTATTTTCTATTTTCTAAATGCATTTAGCAAGCTAATTTGATGTCAGTTCCAATTATATTCTTATAAAGATACATTACTTCGTTTGTTTATGAACAATCTGATAGCCGCTGTAGTTCATGGAAATTAGGAATCGATATTCACCTCATCTGTAGCTTCTAAACCAGCCTCATCCTTTGGTTCGAGTATCTGAGACGACCGAGCTGTAAAATGAGATGAAAGAAATTGTAATTTTGATGCTGTCTTTTGCAGTGTCGTAAAAAAATAAGAAAGAAATCTGGAATTGCTACGTTTCTAATCTGGTGTTAGTTTTACCAGTCAAAGCTGATCATTTCCTTAATCAAGAATGGAGCTAAAATGTAATATTTCAGCAAGATTCTGTGACGTTATGAGAAAAATAGAGTGGAATAATATTCCAACCCAAAGTTTTTTGTGAGACGAAACATCAAATTATAAACTTTGTACAGCTTTATCTACCTGGATGATGTTTATGAGCCGCCGATAAAGACAATAAGAACTTCTGGTATCATTCAAAATTTGAAGGTAAAAAAAAAAAGGGGGGATGGGGGGGAGGGGGGCACAGATTAATAAATTAACCAGACTGGAAACACAAGCTTCGGGCTGTGTCGTTTTTTACGGAATTTCCCGAGCGGCGACTGTATAACCAATATGGCCGCCGCTCGGGAAATTCCCATTCTAGTTCTATCTGCAGTAGAAATTTCTTTTTATTTGTCAAGATTAGATGAAGTTCCCGGCATTATCCGGGATAAACCTGTTTCTCTCTCTCTCTCTTTTCGGTCTAGAAAGTTTCCCGTATTTTATAGTCTTACTACAGATTTCATGCGCACCAAAGCACTATGCACTCATTTCTGGAAGGGAAATTGCGTGCACCGAATTGAACGCGTATTAATACATCGTTTCAGGTGCAGTGGGCTTACTACAGAGAGCCAAAACAAAGATCATTGTATTTTACTTTTTTAAGACTTTTAATTTAAAAATACCTGAAACTTGGATCAACATAATCGGTCGATACAAAAGAGATTGGACTGGATTCGTTGACACTTAGGAAAATGAACTTTATAATTGTTGAAACTGGCATTTAGGCTCTAGCGTTGAGCAAAAAAAGGGTCAAAATTGCACCACAATTAATTACTCCCACTACTATTTTTTTTTATAAGATTGGTTGTACATGTATTAATTTCTTGGTGCGGAACCAAACTTCCGCGTTCAGTAGGCGCGTCAAAATGGTGTCATTCAAAACTGTAGCTATGCTAAAGCGTCGGTTGTTACCGTAAACCTAATGTGGCGGATGGTTCATGACCTTTCGCTGCTTTGTGACGTCACACAATGGGATCATCCAGTCTGGGTATTTTATTAGTCTGTGGGGAGGGGGGAGGGGGGAGGGAGGGGGGATAGAGATTCCATGCCGCGTTGTAAACTTTCTCTTTTGTTAAAATACACTGTCCAACATCCTTACCAATGTGCTCTGGTGAGGAATTCGGCCGTTTAGAAATGAAAAAAAAAAATAGGAGCTGGAAGGAGAGACTTTGCAACAATGTGCACAAGTAACAATTTGTTTGGTCAACACGCCCGTAACTCGTTCAGTATTTCGTGTCGTACTGATCAAATGGTGATCATTCATTATCATGAAATAAAATTATACGAATGAAGAGTTTCTCAAAATCTGAAATCTGTACATGAAGAACTTCTTTCAAAACTTCCCTGTCTTGTGTTGGAAGGAACAGATTTAGATAGAAATATCAGTGGAAAGCTCGATTTTCACCATACCGCCTTGACGATCTTCACAAGTTGGGCCATTTGCGCCATAACTTTGTTTTATCGATGTATATATTGATGGTTTGATTAGAACTGTACATGAACATTGAAATGTGAAGGCTGCAGTAGCTGCTGCCCCTGTCTCTTAAACAAACTTATCGTTTGGCAATCTCAAAGTAATCACAGTTCTAAAAAATTGACATGAAGTTTTCTTTCCTAATTTAATTCTAACTTCTCGCATTGTTAAATCTTCTCTATTATCAAATGATATATTAACTCTGTCCGATAACATTTAGTAGAATTTAGAGAGCATGAAATTTAAACTGATCATCCAGCAGTTGTGCCGTTCTGCTCAAAGTAAAATCTTACTATCTCTCTAAGTCCGGTAGAGAACAGCACATGTAGTCTTTATATCGTAGTTCGTACTCTCACAAATTTTACAGTGGTCTCCACAACAACAAAAATGTATCTCTGACAAACTTAAAATAAATCATAGCAAACAAAGATTGTCGACAGTTAGAAACTCTCTTTCCCATGGAAATTTTGAAAGATACAAAACAAGCGGTGGTAATTTAACATATTTTCCTTGCCAGCCACTCACGAACAAAAAAAAATAAAAAATAAAAGAAATAAGAAATGGCAGTTCTTCTTACCGAAACTCAGCAGCAGCGAAAGTTAATTAACACTCTTTGCTGGGTATTTCGAGAGTATGGTCTTGTACCCGCGGCAACGTGACAATGCCATGTGATTCGAAATTTGCTGTTTAACCCTCAAGGCATCATCGGCTGTCACCACGCTACCTTCGGCAAATTGCAACCAAGAAAAAAACGGAGAAAAAAAAACCGGCTATCTACCAGGTCAGGGAAGCAAAGTACGAAGAATAACAATTTAATTATGAATCTTTCAATTCAAATTTGCCGTGAAATCCTCACAGCAGTTGAAAGCTGTCACTTTCAAAATTCTGAATACGTCGCATTCATCTCTCACGGGCAAGCATGGCCGCCGTTGACCGAAACGAGGAGGCTTGACAAAGCCCCCATACTTCAGACTTGGATAACAAAAAAAAAAAAAAAAAGGGGGACAACTTATGTCAAAACTGAAAGTCTTTGCTGGGAAAAACTGACAAAGAACAGTTCCAAAAAGTAAATGTTTCTAAATTCCTACAAAATCGTTTCACCCAAAAACTTCCACAAGCAGTTTTTACCTCCTTCTTCACGAACCTCCTGCCATCAAATCTGCCATACAAAAATGGTGAGCATTTTTTTTTTAATTGCCTCCTGTTCACCAGTTTTAATTATGTCATCCCAAGCCACTTCATACGCCACTTTGAGGATCACTGCCACACGGCAAGAGACCAGCCTTCGTATGCTGGCGGCGCCCCGCGGTCTACTTCAGTGTCTCAGGTTTTTATCTCAGCTGCTGAGCGAATGTTAAGGGAATCTCAAAACGTTCCTGCAAACATCTTCAAGGAGGACCTGGCGAGAGAAGTAAGTGACACGGCTTCTTCAGGCGGGCCACTCGAATGGTTTATTTAAATCTGGAGATTTTAAACGTTCTGTCAGACAACAGTTCTCAGAGTGCCGTGGAGACCCAGATGCCACGTGTCGACATGTCCGTTAATTATGCACTAACTTGTATTTTGAGTAGGCCTACCACCCCATCCCACCCTCTCCCCCAACCCCCCGGGCAGTGCCAGTCAGCTGCCGCGGGCAAATTTCAAATTTCAGCCATGGAAAAAGGTGCCGTTTTTTTATGTACAACTTCAGTTCTTTGGTATGTCACACGTGCTTAACAAGCAATTCCACCTAAAAAAAAAAAAATGTCTTTCAGCAAGCAGTAAACCTGAAACTGTGAAGATTTGTCTGATCATGAGAAGAAAAGTTGATTATTTCACTGAAACCACCAAGAAAGAGCCAGAGGCAGCATGAAAACAATGGGAAAACATCTCAAACGTATCTGACAACAATTAAGGTCAGTGATAATCGTCGATGAGATACATTATATTCCATAACTTGAAGCGTTAATCGTTTGCACGAATTAACTGAAATGATCGAGATCTATTTTCTGTCGTATTTATTTCAAGCCTTTCACCCCAGAGACCTCAGCAAACGTTCATTTCCTGACCATGGCGTTGTCTGAAACCACACAGAATTATTCAGCGGCAGCTTTGCCTTCCGATGGAGTTGTAATCATTGAGACAGTGCAGCGCAGGCCGTTACTCACTGAGGAACAATTGCGATTTTTCGAAATTATTTTCTACGTTTGTTTATGTTCACTCGTTGGTCTTTTTGGAATCACGGCCAACATTATTAACATTATCATTTTCTTCAAGCAAGGCTTTAGTTTCACCGTCAATATAAGTCTGTGTGGTTTGGCCATCTCCGATCTATGTTGTCTCACAACAGAAATGTGGACAAACATCAGTGTGAATCCACTGCTCAAAAACGCAGACATCCCATTTGTTCCTGCCGAGGTGCAGTATCTAACCGGGGGAATTCCTACGGTCGTTTTCACTCGTATTACCTGTTGGATCACAGTTTTCATAACGGCTGAAAGATGTTTGAGCATTGCACTCCCACTCAAAGTGAAACAAATCATAACTGCAAAACGCACGGCAATAATCATTTTCTCCATTTATTTTCTAAACTTCCTAGCGTTTTCTCCTCAATATTCGACGTCATATTTCGACTGGAAGTTTTATCCGGAGAAAAATAGATCATTGGTGGGTCTGGTGGCCAGAAGCGAAGCCAATACTGACATGGTGTTGTACGTGGCGACGTCAATGATTGGTCTGGTTTCATTCATAGGTGTCGTCGTCTTTACGGCAATTTTGGTTGTCAAGTTGAACCAGAAATCAGCCTGGCGATCTGCAGTAACAGCTGCCGGCGAACAAGCAGATTCTATGTCCAATCGCGATAAAAGAACTGTGAAAATGGTGATATTAATTGCCAGTATCCTCATTGCATGCTACACGCCCGGCACTATCATTTCAATGGCAACCATTTTCGAGCCAAATTTCATTCTAGCCGGGCTGTATTCAAACACATTCTTTGCCACATGGGGCATTGGACTCCTAGCACAGAATATCAACTCCAGTGTGAATATCTTCCTCTACTACAACATGAGCACCAAATACAGACAGACTTTTCAAGATGTTTTCAAGTGTGGAAAGTCTGACTCGGCCAATAAGCCCGCAGTGCCCAACGGTCGTACTTGATTAGCGTCACGGAACATTAAAATTTAATGTTTTACGCACAGACATAATTACTGACAGGCTACAAATTTTGTTTAATCTACAGTGCGTTTTTATCGCATGCATCGTTATCAGAATCAGCTGGACACGCACTGTTGATTATTCATGATAGATTTCTACTCTATGAGAAACCCAGAAGGGAGGGAAGAGAAATGATAGTTTCCATAGTGAGTTCAGATCCTAAACAATCTCACAAATGTATCAGGTAAAAATCTACAGTTTTACGGTAAGAATGAGTAGTTGATGTGATTACCCAGGAAACAAGCCTTTGCAATAATTCACAGCCCAAATCTCACACTTCAGACTTGCATTATATATAGATTATGAGTAAATGAGAAGAAAATGAGGAGTCGAGCAGACAGCAGTCGGGGCTTTAATCGCTTGTTTCATCTTCTAATCTCATTCGACAATTAGCCACAATTTGAATTCTTCCACCTACTTTATCAAAATCTTGGAAACTATTTTTTTTATTATTTACTTAAAAGGTTGTCTCCATTTATTATGCACAATAGCATGATCTGAAAGAACTGTGACATCACATCGTTTGATGGACATCAAATTTTAGAATTAACAAGTCCGGCACGTCCACCATAGCATTAAAAGTTAACAGTGCTTTACTTATTTCATTTACTATAAAGGTAAAAGTTCTATTCTATGCATTCAATTCATGTCAAATTCTGAATAAAACTGACTGTGAAAGATAATTTTTCTTGATTTTTTTATTAAAGAGTATAACTTTTGTTATGATTCCCAGGGAAATTGGGTGTTACAGGAGATGATAGAAACAATAATTATGATGATTAAATATTCAGTAGTTTTGTTTTGTTTCATGTTGTTTTTAATGTTTGATACTTGATATTTTATATTGTTGATTTCATCTGGACTTATCAACTTCAAAGGTTTTTTTGTTGTTGTTTTTTACAGCGTTCTGCTGACACTTCTCAAAATTTGGTTCAGTGCACTTTTATCAAGAGACACTAGTTTCCAGTGTACTTTCGCTAGTTGTGTCGCTGTCAGAATCTGCTGGGCACGCACTGTTTGTCTGCACATCATTTATTACAGTTTTTTTCTCTCTCTCTCTCTCTCTCTGTCTCTCTCTCTCTCTCTCTTTGTCTCTCTCTCTCTCTCTCTCTCTCTCTCTCTCTCTCTCCGTCTTCCCTTCTCTCCCTTTCCTTCCCAGCTCCCTGTCACTTCTGAAAGTCTAACTCCGTTACCCGATAAATCTTATATTAACAGTATAAAAAAAAAAAAAAAAGTCTATTGGTGTTGATGTTGTCGTTGCTTAATCACTGTGACAACAGTTTTGTTGTTGTTGTTGTTGTTGTTATTGGAGCGAACTTTGAATGATACACTGGGCTCGGATTTTCCTGTTCATCAATTCGACGACAACTACTGCACACTCAATCTGTTTACGCCGAAATGCCCAGTGCCTTTTGAGGTGTCAACTGAAACAAAACCTGTAGAAAAGAGGCAATTATTATCATTTTAGATCCTGTACATTTTGGTGTAAATTACGCGCTCATCATATTTAAGAAACTGTTATTTTGTGATGCCGGGGGTGGGGGGCTGTTTGATTTGTTCACACATGGAAAAGGACTTTTGTATTCAAAACAAGGTATAAATTTTAAAAAGAATAAGAAGAAGAATTGAAATTCTTGGGAGATCGGAACATGGGAATTCTGCGTGCACAAACGTGTTATGAAAAGCAGTATTTTACTAGGAATATGATCATTGACTGAGTGTGGGTGCTCATACCCTGAGTCTTTGGTACCTTCCACTATGACAGGCAGTCCTGGACCCCCCTACTCCAGTCAGGAAAAAACGGCCCAGCGCATTCCATTTGCCAAACCTACGGTGAATCCTTGGCATCAAATGGTCAGACCGTGTGACGGACATTTCAGTCTTCGCCCAAGCTGGAACTCAAAGCTTGTTTACCTGTCTCCCATAACGCAGACTCCGCTGGCTTAGACTGTATGTCCATCTCATGCCCGATGGAAGATCCCCAAGGACCTGCCATAAGGCGAACTGGCCACTGGCAAGAGAGCGCAAGGACACCTGCACCACCTCTTCAGGGACGTCTGTAAAGGAGACCTAGGGGATATCCATGTCGGAAGGTGGGAGGAACTGGCGGATGACCGAGGTAGATGGAAAGGAATGATAAGTAAGGGGCTTGTCAGGTCGGGGGCAGAGCAGAAGCAGTCTGCCAAGGACAAAAGCGAGTCGGGAATGAACAGCCAGCTGACAGCCCCCCCCCCTTCTGCCCCATGTACAATGGAAGGCATGAGGCAGAGGCCACCACTCCCATACCGAACTACATCATAGAAACAGGAAGTACATTAGATGTATATTCTATTTCTATTATCTGCACAGTCATAGTAGGCGATGCGGCTGAATTCAAATGATTATTCTCAATGATGTACATGTACCGATAAAACGATGTATCTGGTAACTGCGTCTGTGTGCCACGAATTATGCATGGAGCGATATAGAAACCGGGGGGAAATATTACATAATCTCCCAAACTGAAATCTTTGAATAGTTGACTATGGTTACCACTGGGGACCGTAAAATTATCAAATGAACAAGGCCGGGGTGCCTTTGCTCTGTTGTATCAATTGTAGACACAGTCTTCGATGTCTGAAAGTGATGAATTTCAATCGCACCATCTTTTGAAACATGTGGTCTTATATGTTTTCCTGTGTCTCAGTTGTGCAATGAACTTCTCTGTTACACATTTTAAGTGCAGTCGAAGAAAATTGAAGCAATGGGTCTTTAGAAACCCGAGAGAGAAGAAATAAAAAGAGGAAGATAGAGAAGTGTGAAAATGGCCGCCGCACGCCATGCCACTTTTGGCTTCATTTCATGGGCAATGATAAAGCGGGCTCAGTCTAGTGTATTTTCTGGGTCACTGATGAACGGTAATTTCGGTTCAAGCCGAGATTTTGGTTTATTCTTGTTCCTCGGTATCTTATCTGTACGTGTATAAATTACTGTTGGTGAATAAAATGCCTCAAACTCAGAGTGTTAAATATAACCATGCTGACTAAACCGATTATCTGACCGACCATCCGTGACTGACTGTCTGATTGTTTGACGAACTGACTGATTAACTGACTGACTGACTCACGTATTGGCTGATTGAATGACTGACTGGTCTCCTGATGACAGGCTAACTGGCTGACTGACTGACTTACTGATTGGCTGACTGGCCATCAAACGCCACTGTGGACTTATAATTTTATATGACTTGGTGGATAGGCGTAATGGGCTGCAGAAGGACAGAAACTCAAACACTGAGGCCGACCGGTGAGCAAAAGACTGCACAAACTGGTGGATAGATAGATAGATAGATAGATAGATAGATAGATAGATAGATAGACAGACAGACAGACAGACAGACAGACAGACAGACAGACAGACAGACAGACAGACAGAGAGATAGATAGACAGATAGTCAGACAGACAGACAGACAGACAGACAGATAGATAGATAGACAGACAGATAGATAGATAGATAGATAGATAGATAGATAGATAGATAGATAGATAGATAGATAGATAGATAGATAGATAGATAGATAGATAGATAGATAGATAGATAGATAGATAGATAGATAGACATACATGTAAATAGGTAGGTAGATGGGTTTGGTTGGTTGGTGAGAAGAGGTAAAAGGAAGGAAGGACAAGAAAGGGGGGGGGGGGCATTCTGCTTTCACAAAAGTCAGAAAACCAAGACAGTAACACACACACACACACAAAACACACACAAAAAAAAAACGAAACTGAAATTTACAGCAACTAACAGCTACTTCTCAAACTTCTCAAAATGTCTCTCCATGACTTTATTACCCTAAAGTGTTGTCTGGAGTTGAACATTATTTTCAATAGCACTCATTCCCATCCACTCGACAGTTCCGCAAAGCATCACATCGGGGCGGATGTCTGTAATTTTGTGCCTCTCGTGTTGCGTAGCAAAGACAAAATGTTTCCACGCTCTGTTAGTGTTAGTCACGCGGTGGCTCTGTGAGATGCATGCGACGCGCGAGGCGTTGGTAATTTTGTGCTCGAAAGGAGGCTCGGTCATCAGCCAGTTCTGTCGTTGACTTTGAATGCGCATAACTTGAATTGAAATACCAGCAAAATTGTTATTGTTTTTGTTGTTGTTGTTGTCTCGATTGTGATGATGGTGCCGTAGATGTTGTTGAAGATGACGGTGCGGTCGTGACGGTTAAATACATGTTGCAATTTTGATATTCATCGTGTTCATATAGAACCTTGGTTCTTATAGGGGTGGGAGGGGGGGGAATATCCCCTAAGGCCCGGCTCACATAGGACGACACGCGAAACAGGAAACGCCTCATGCGTGAGAACAAAAGTGGTACCAATGATTTAAACGGCAATGTGCACATAGGAGGTAACGACACGCCAGAAACGCGAAACGAGTGTGTTGACGTGAGGAGGCAAAGTGAACATGTTCACTTTTCGTGTGGTGTTTCTTGTGGTTTCCTGTGCAACTGCAGTGAAGCGCATTATTCTGCTACTGCGCTGTTGATGTTCTTCTTCTTCCTGCTGCTGCTGCTGTTGTTGTTGTTCTTCTTCTTCTTCTTCCTGTTGCAGCAGTTGTTGTTGTTGTTGATTATGATGATGATAGGTTTATTTTAACGATTTTTTTTTTCACTCACCTGAGAGCCAAGACTAGTTTTTTTCTTCGGCTGATATTGTTCCCGCCAGTTACAACGTGCACGTTGTAAACGTGGCAGCACCAGTGACTTGATTTCGTTATAGGTTTGGTGCGACATTCTTAAGTAATTAAAGAACAATGTCTCTGTCACAAATCCCAGACTGGGAGATGTAATAAGTATGACAGGACAACAATCACGAACAAACAAGTTTAACACTTAACAGAACAACCCATCAGACTCACACATTTATTAAACATAATTATACATATAATAGCGCAATTACATACATTATATTATTGAAATGCACTGCCGTACAACGGCCTTATTCTCACACACACTCTCCCTCGGATCCACAATCCGGTAGTTACTCCTAAAGGCACTTCGGCCTCAGCCTCTCCCTCAGGGTCTTAATAGCACATTAATAATTTACTGGCACCGCAGTCTCTCAATATCACCTTCCTATTGTCATACACCTTAGCACTCCCCTAGCACCTCAGCAGGGCAATAACACATTATTATTTCCATAGCCATCAACATGGCAACAACATAATATCAGTTCACTAGCCTATCAACATGGCAACAATATAGTATCTCATTCACTCTCATATCTACGTCCCTGTCCGTGGCCTGACTGCCACGACTTTATGTGCCTCTACTGTCCTGCACTGACAGCCTCACTTCTGGCCTATGTGTGGCCTCCGGCCCTATGCTGGCCTATCCCCTGTGCTCATCGAGGTGGCTCTGCGGCCCGTCCCCGACACCTACAAGAATAACATTACATTGGTATAATACCCTACCATTTCTATTCACTCCACCTCTCCTTACAACCCATGAAGCGTACACACACTAGTTCACCTTTCACTCACCACACATCTTACGGTAACACACCTCCATCGGAGTACACACTACTCACTCGCGCTACAAATCCATGAACTCACTTTCATCTATCGCTCATGGCGCACATTGCTATATCCAATATCAAGGACTTCCACATTCCTCACATATACTTATTCACATCATGGTAATAGACGAATATAATATAATACATCAATCATAATAATCAATCAACGTTCTACATACCAGTCATAACTGGAAAGACTCTCACTAGTCTTCTCGACTGCTTCCCTTTATGTCCGCCCGATGGGCTTTTATTCACAGGTCCGATCCGTAGGACCTTCTAACTTGCAGTGATAGTAATACCGCGCTTTCGCCTCATTCAGACCCCCCCCCCCCCACTACTCACAACAGCACGCTTAACTTGCTGTCTACTGTGAGTCCTTCTTACTCTACACCCGCTCTGTAGCAATCCCCTTAATTGCACTCACTCCACTCGTGACATCATCCCCCACCCCAAAAAAATTAATGCCATTAATTTCAAATCGCATCAAGATGACTGTCAACGAGTGAGCGTGAGCAATACCTACACTAGAAAAATGACCTATCAGTTCCCCCAGTATATAAAATACCGAAATCAGGGGAAAATATGGGGATCCGTATGGCCTGCAATATGCATATATGTGTCACATCATGAATAGCTAACTAATCACAATACTTAATACAGAATCAAAAAACCACTCAACCTATCAACCATTCTTCATATCATATTTATAATGTCAATATTTTAAAGTCGACTCATTCACACAGATCCTGTCAATGTTCCTGTCCTCCGATGTATAAGCTCCCGAAATCTTGCCCTAGGCTCGACTAAGGTAGTCGGCGATATGATTGCTGGTTCCTGGAATTGGTTGAATAACGAAGGTATACGGCTGCAAAGCCAATGCCCATCTAGACAAGCGTGGGCTGGACGAACGATTCTTCGACAAAAATGTCAGTGGCTTGTGGTCTGTCTGGATACAAAATTCTCGTCCCATGAGATAACGTCCTAATTTCTGGACGGACCACACAATGGCAAGACACTCACGCTCTATCACAGAATACTTTCTTTCTCTCTGCAATAACTTCCTACTGACATAACATACAGGATGGAGACATTCGTTCTTCTCCTGTAGAAGACAAGCGCCGACACCAGAGTCCGACGCATCCGTTCTGAGGATAAAATTAGATCGAAAATCGGGTAATATCAGAATGGGTGACGATGATAATGCTGTCACCAAATTATCAAATGCTGTCTGACATTCAGACGTCCACTGGACCTTATCGGGTTGTCCCTTCTTAGTAAGGTCAGTAAGAGAAGATGACAAGGAGGAAAAATTTGGAATGAACTTTCTGTAATAATTTAAAATTCCGACTAAGCTTCTGACTTGTTTCTTTGTTTTAGGGATTTGCAACCCTACTAACTTGTCAATTTTTGTTTCTTCAGGTCTCTGAACACCTCTACCCACAATATGTCCTAAGAATATTATCTCTGGACATGCCAAATCCATCTTTGCGGGTTTAGCAGTTAACCCAAAATGACGTAATCGTTGAAAAATTACTGTTAGTGTCTGAATATGATCAGACCATGTCGACGTATGGCATGCTATATCGTCAAAGAATGACACGACATTAGGTATGTCCTTCAACACTAATCTCATTAATCGTGCAAACGTCGCTGGCGCGTTTACCAACCCAAATGGGATGACCTTAAATTGGAATAATCCAATGGGCGTTTGGAACGCCGTGTATTGTTTAGACTCCTCAGTAAGCGGGATTTCCCAATAACCTTTCGTTAAATCAATCTTGGAAAACCACGTGGACCCGGCCAATGAAGCTATTAATTCCTCCTGGAACGGGATAGGCTCCCTATCGCCTACCGTAATAGTGTTCAATCTTCGAAAATCAATACAGAACCGCACCGATCCATCAAGTTTTTTCACGAGGACGATGGGTGATGAATACGGCGATGTTGATGGTTCTATCACATCTAGCTTCAACATTGACTCAACTTCCTTTATGACTCTATCTCTCGAAGAAAAAGGCAACGGATACGGTCTAAGAAATACTGGCTTATCCGAAGTCAACTTTATTTGGTGCTGGATCACCGTAGTGCGACCCGGCAAATCCGTAACAACATCCGGGAATGACGCTAACAGGGTCTCAAGTTCCCTACTCCTTGAACTCGTAAGGTCAGGGTTAATTTTTACGTCCCTGTAACCTTGTGTCGCAGTTAACTCCGGCAATTGAATTTGTAACTCCTCCTGCGCCTCGGTGTCGCTTACGTCACAGTCCAACTGGTCTACGACCCCCGTACAAGCGGTAGAGAAGACAGTCTCCTTTGGTCTTGTCTGTGCACACAGATACTGTGGTCTCTCATAAAATCTCTGTAGCATATTAACATGGAAAACCTTAACTGATCCCTCAATGTGGATAGCGTAATCTACCTTTGAAACAACTCGCTCAATAACATAAGGGCCTTTCCATGTCATCAATAACTTATTATGGTCCGTAGGTAACAATAGCAGAACCTTGTCTCCTGGCTTAAAAATTCTCAATTTAGATCCTCTATCTTTATAGTTCTTTGCTCTTGCTGAAGCGATACCAGACGCTTCTTCTGCTATAGTGCGCGCTGAAGATAATCTTTCTCTTAAATCAACAAGGTCTATCGAAACCTTTTTAAACGGTTCCGAAACCGTGGGGATCTTTTGAAGAGGAGCCTGGGGTGTACGACCCTTATGCGTCGTCTTTTGGCACGCACTGCACGTCTTACAATAAAGCCGCACATCTCTGTATACTGACGGCCAATAAAAATCTTTTAGAACTCTCTCCTTGGTTCTAGCACTTCCCATATGACCCGCTAATGGAACATCATGGGCCAGACGCAATACTGTAGCAATTAACGACCGTGGCACGACGACCTGCTTTTGAACGGAAGCCACTGTGACGTACATACGGAACAGAATGCCCCCCTGAACAAAAAAGGAGAACGACCCGTTCTTATATCTCCTCGTTTTCTCGGTTCGCGCTTCCCCAAAACATGGGTTTAATGATGGGTCCTCCCTTTGTAATCTCGCCAAGCGCTCTGGCGTGATATCTAGGTTGACCGCTGGCGTCGCCAAAGGTCTAATCTTATCTTTATCCGCTACCCGTCGACGTGTTTCGACCGCGGCGCAAAAGTCAATACCTTTTGATTGCGACCATGCTTGCACGTTCTCATCGGAAGGGGAAACTACCCGTGATACATTCCCAATGATGAGCTGGGCGCCTGGAAAACAACCAACGACTGCTTCGACTTCCCCGCTAAGGAAAGGTGTATCTATCATTATTCTTGCCATGGGTAATTTCTCAATGGCCCCCGAAAATTGGATGCACGGGACAGTCTCACCTGTAAGCTGTGAATCCCGAATGCAGTCCCTATGCACTCCCACAACGGTAGATCCTGTATCTCGTAAAACCGAGACCGGTTCGTCCCCAACAAACCCCGGACAAACCCTAAGACCACCTCCTGTATGACATGAATTTATAACGGGGATCTTTCTCCCACAAGGTAAAACACCGGAAGATAATAACTTCTCACAACTGGGACACTTAGAATACTGTCCGCCTCCGTTGTCCGATGTAACACACGCAGCCGCATGATGAAATTTATTTGGGGAACATGGACTGGGGCCACTGTCCACGTTCGCCGCTATCCTACCTGCAGGGCAGTTCACGCTGATGTGATCTGCTCTTCCGCAGTTCCAACACTTCGCGGCCCTACACTCGCGTGAAAAGTGACCCACGCGTCCGCAAGTCCAACACTCCGCTCCCTGTGCTGCACTAGGCCTGGGTCCCCGTGACCCATCGCGACCGGAACTAGAGTCCCTATGCCGTCGGTTATCGGCAAAGGTTACAACTCGCCCCCGGCCATTACCGCGACCTAGCCCTCCTGGTCGGTCAAACTTACCGGATCCATATGCCGGTGATTGGTGATAGCCCCTACGCTGCCCCTGGGCTTGCCCGCTATAGGCACCACGCTGACGCGACCTGTCCCTAAGTCCTGCCGGCGACCCCTCGACAACGGCGACGTACCCAGCATCTTGGACGTACGCCCTGGCGACTGGTTTGGACGGATGCGCCGTACGGTATGCCTCCGCCAACTTAGACGCCTCCTGCACCGTCGCGGGTTCGTTCTCTTTCAGGAAAGCCACCAGATCTTTGTGGCACGACGCGTACAGCTGGTCACGGATCATTAAGTCTTTCAGTTTAGCAAAATCCGTGCCCACATGCGCCAAGTCTACCCAGTTCGCGAAATACTCCGTCAGTCTCGCGACGAAGGCAGCAAAGTCCTCCCTGGTATCTGCACGTGCTCGCCTAAACTGCTCCCGGAAATATTCCTCGGTACGCGCAAATCGGCGAAGCAGCAAAGCCTTCAGCTTATCGTAATCTTGCACGTCTTCGCGCTGTAGCTCTTTAAAGTAGGTTAACGCTCGCCCCGGCAAAAGCGAGGCCAGGTACGTGGCCCATAATTCCTTATTTTCCCCCCATTGCAATTGTGCGTTCAGCTCGAACCTGTAAAGGAAGGCGTCTATGTCGTCCTTCCGGTCGTCGAACGTAGGGAGCTTAATCCTAACGCTACCTTTATTGTGTACCTGCCGCTCAACCGTTTCCGTTGGCGTATTCTTCTTGAGTTCTAACTCGGCGATTCTTATTCGCGCCTCTCTCTCCTGCTGCTTATCTTCTAACTCCTTTAACTTAAACTCCCTCTCCTGCTCCTGAGCCTTAGCCTCTCTTTCCTGTTGCTTAAACTCCCTTTCCTGCTGCTGAGCCTTAGCCTCTCTTTCCTCTTCCTTATCCTTTTTTTCCTGTTCTCTATCCTTAGCACGCTCATCGCGCATTTCTGCCTGCTGTTCTTTAATCCAGCCGCGTAGCTCTTCTCCCTCCAGGCCAAGTTCCTTACCCAACTTCATTAGTTGTTGGAGTTCCGCCATTTCACAGATTTATGGTTATGGTATATATTTAAAAAAAACGGCTAACCTGTCGGTATGATACTAACGACACGACCAGAGACCTGAGATCACACCAGATATAACAATACCCAATTGTCTCAAATACAATTCAGAAATTTACCTTTACAGCACAACTAATTCTATATCTATAAAATGTATAGCACTATTACTTATAAAAGAAAATAGAAACGACAAGAATGAAGAAATACAGTAGAAGGACCACAAGTACGTCAAGGACAACGAACCCGACTAGGACAAGCTTCTACAAAAAAAAACTATAATGGAAAAAAAAATGCAACCTACTACGCCGATTACACAACACGGTACGAACAAGAACAGAGTCTGAAAAAAAGGAACGTATCTACAGATAGGGAGGAGAAGGACAAGAGAAACGTCTTCCTAAAACAACGAGGAAGATAGAACGCTACAATCTAAACAAAAATACAGGTCCCTATAGAACTGTTCACTGTGATGAACGAAGTTCCAAATTTAGCCCACCTCCCGAAGAGGATAAACTACGCTCACCACAGCAAACCCGCGCCACCGCCCGTACAATCAATTACGACAAAAACAGCAAAAACAGGGAAACAGACAGATGAAAAGACAGCCCTCAATCCAGGGTACAAACTTTCAGTTTCACTTAACTTTCAGCCTTATGAGTTTAAGTCCTCGACCTAATCGGAGCTCTGGCTACTTGTCTCCTCAGGCTGCACGCACACACACTGTCTCTCTGAAAGTTTAAGTACACATTAGTACATATTTATAGCAATACATGCATCAATACATATTCATAAACATATATAAATCATATCATCATGACATTTCCATTCATCCCACGAACAAAGACAACAGCACAAATTCCTAGCACAACAGAAAAACAACTAGATATAACGAATACACAATGTCAAAATGACCACAGGTAAACAGGACGAGCACCCAGTGTCACAACGGACGAGCCCCCAGTGTCACAAATCCCAGACTGGGAGATGTAATAAGTATGACAGGACAACAATCACGAACAAACAAGTTTAACACTTAACAGAACAACCCATCAGACTCACACATTTATTAAACATAATTATACATATAATAGCGCAATTACATACATTATATTATTGAAATGCACTGCCGTACAACGGCCTTATTCTCACACACACTCTCCCTCGGATCCACAATCCGGTAGTTACTCCTAAAGGCACTTCGGCCTCAGCCTCTCCCTCAGGGTCTTAATAGCACATTAATAATTTACTGGCACCGCAGTCTCTCAATATCACCTTCCTATTGTCATACACCTTAGCACTCCCCTAGCACCTCAGCAGGGCAATAACACATTATTATTTCCATAGCCATCAACATGGCAACAACATAATATCAGTTCACTAGCCTATCAACATGGCAACAATATAGTATCTCATTCACTCTCATATCTACGTCCCTGTCCGTGGCCTGACTGCCACGACGTTATGTGCCTCTACTGTCCTGCACTGACAGCCTCACTTCTGGCCTATGTGTGGCCTCCGGCCCTATGCTGGCCTATCCCCTGTGCTCATCGAGGTGGCTCTGCGGCCCGTCCCCGACACCTACAAGAATAACATTACATTGGTATAATACCCTACCATTTCTATTCACTCCACCTCTCCTTACAACCCATGAAGCGTACACACACTAGTTCACCTTTCACTCACCACACATCTTACGGTAACACACCTCCATCGGAGTACACACTACTCACTCGCGCTACAAATCCATGAACTCACTTTCATCTATCGCTCATGGCGCACATTGCTATATCCAATATCAAGGACTTCCACATTCCTCACATATACTTATTCACATCATGGTAATAGACGAATATAATATCATACATCAATCATAATAATCAATCAACGTTCTACATACCAGTCATAACTGGAAAGACTCTCACTAGTCTTCTCGACTGCTTCCCTTTATGTCCGCCCGATGGGCTTTTATTCACAGGTCCGATCCGTAGGACCTTCTAACTTGCAGTGATAGTAATACCGCGCTTTCGCCTCATTCAGACCCCCCCCCCCACTACTCACAACAGCACGCTTAACTTGCTGTCTACTGTGAGTCCTTCTTACTCTACACCCGCTCTGTAGCAATCCCCTTAATTGCACTCACTCCACTCGTGACAGTCTCGTCCTTACGCTCCACCAATGAGCAAAAAGTTCTGTGAAATTCTCCTCCTGTACTCCTTAACATAAAATGCTCACGGCACCAAATAGATAGATAGATAGACTCTTTTTCTCCTTTTTCTTACCTTTCTCAATAACACTAATGCAATCAATGTGTCTTCATCTGAGGAATCAATTTTGTCAACTGGCCCACGTGAGAGCATGACCAGGTCTATGTGATCAGGTGACGTATGGTGTGAGGTGTTTCGCGTTGCGGGATTTCGCGTTTCTCGTTTCGCGTTTCTTCCTATGTGAGCCGGGCCTAATGGTCTGTTTACACTGGTGGTTTTAGGAATAGAAAAAAAGGAATGGGGGACTGTGTGGGAAGAACTCTCCTGGCTTTCCGACTTCAGTTTTTCGATTTTCCCCTTCGAAACATGACCAAAACAAACGATGCGCATCGCTACTCATTCAGAAAACGGTGTAAACAATCAGCGTTTCGCAGGGGGGAATCGGAAAACAAACGATGGAAAGCCAGGAGAGTTCTTCCCACACCGTCCCCCGTTCTTTTTTTTCTATTTCTAAAACCTACCAATGTAAATACAGAGATGTCACAGGCATGATTCAAAATTCCCTGAACATTCGCGTGTGCCAGCGGGGGGTCAGAGAAGCCCCCCTGAAGCTGAAGCCACCACACGACAACGACGAAGTTCAGCGTCCACAGTCCACAGCCACAATCACTAATCATATGTATATAATTCCCGGTAAAAATGAATCTAGATCTATAATATATCTAGATCTTGTCTTTGAAATTATCGAACAATCACGGGACAATCACAGGAGTCTCAACAACGTGATTTGAGCAAACTGAAACTTGCCGGTAAGATGGCGGACATTGATTGACGGAACTCGGAAATCAGACTTCGGTAATAAAATCATTCGCATTTTTCATCCGGGAATTGAAAAAAAAATAATAATTTCGCCGGGAATCCCGACCCGGAGGTTTCCCGGAGTTTTCCCGGAGCATTTTTTATTCCCGGAATTCCGGGAATTCCCGGAAATGTGACATCTCTGTAAATAGACCATGAGGAAGAGAAATTTCTGGATTTCAGTGCGGAAAGCGCAGGCCAACGAATAGTGCAGGCAATAGAGATATTTTGGAATATGGAGACACTTATTTTGATTATTCTAGCTTGTATTATACGATACTGTTAGGAGAAGTATATTATTATATAAAACAAGAAGGGCAGGGCGTCTTTGACTCACTCTAAATGTTTTCTTCAGATTTTCTTAATACTCATTCTGAAAGTCAAGGATCAGCAAAAAGGCTAATGAGAAAACATTGTGAGATATGGAGAAATGCCAAATTATTGGAAATTTAGTCACAGGTGTGTGTGTGTGTGTAATTTTCATGCACCATTTTAATTGAGTGCTTTTTGTTTGTTTTTTTAAACGCCGAGAGCGGCTTGTGGGAGAGAATCAGTTAAAGTTGTCACTCATTTCAAAATCATCATTTATGCAACAGGGTGGGCTTGACATAGTTTTGTTGTTTGTTGGTTTTTTGTTGTTGTTTTTTGTTGGTCACTGATCTACACAGTCACACTCTCTGTCTCTCTCTCTCTAAAGCCCCCCATATACGTTCAAGCCCGGCTCACAGCCTCGCCTAAATCCGGGCTTCACGAACTTTGCACACACACGTTGCGGCCAGGCTCTATGAAATTTTCCCCGCCACTACGAGAACTGATTGCACACAGAGGTGCGGAAACAGAATAGATGTTTCATTGACACTTAAAAACAGTGCCCTCGACTCCTGTGTACATAGTCTGATCACTTCATTTTGGACAATAGCCCATTCACAATGTCTCACAACTAACAACATGCTCTATGTGGAATCATAATGTATTCAGTCATCCGGAAACGGAAATTGAGCATCAAAAAACGATACTGCGTCAAAGAGTGGCTGTTGGATCGAACGACTCACAGTCGCATCAATTTATTGAATGAGTTGAGGTTTTATCCAAGTTATTTTCGTAATTATTTGCGAATGGACGAGGACACGTATTTAAAACTCTTGAAACTTGCAACACCGTTGATCGAGAGGGAAAATACAGTGATGAGGACAGTAGTGTCCCCCCATGAACGGCTGACGGCAACCTCGAGGTTTTTGGCCACAGGAAGGTCATATGAAGACCTGAAATTTTCAACCTGCATCTCACCTCAAGCTTTAGGTGGACTGACACCAGAGACATGCAAGGCAATTTATACTTGAGAGAAAAAAATCTCTCTCTCTATCTCTCTTTCCAACTCTCTTTTTATCCCCACCAAACACACACATGCAGAGCGAGCGAGCGTGAGAGAGAGAGAGAGAGAGAGAGAGAGAGAGAGAGAGAGAGAGAGAGAGAGAGAGAGAGAGAGAGAGAGGTGAGAGAATTGATGAAAAGTCAGTAATTTATAAAAACCGTTCTATCCATCGTACGAGAATGGTGTTTGGTATCAAATCAACGGTAAATGTACTGCTTTTCCCGATTTTGTCATCAAAATGGCCAAAAGAAGATTTTCATGTCCGTTTAATTTTGAGTTTACCGAGTCAAGCCATTGGCTTTACATTTTTCAGGCACCTCCTGATATTTTTGGCTTAAGTCCTGGCCCAGAGCCCGGCTGTATGAAATCGCCCACACACGTTCAGTTTTTTTATAAGTTTTACAGGATCTGGGTGAGGCTGTAAGCCGGGCTTGAACGTGTGTGGGGGGCTTAAAGGGTGACCACAGAAAGGCCACCTGATAAGTCGGCGCCTATAGGTCGGAGCTTTCGGTTACCAGCCAGAGCGCCTATGCTACACATAAAGGAAGCCTACAATTTCGGCATTGCGCCTGGTAGGTTTTATTTGTACTTTTTTTCTGCACACACTACTCACTGCACCACGTGGAACTGTGCAGACTGAAACTGAGCTGACCAGATGCTCGCTTTAAACATTTTGATTTATCATGTCTTTAAAATGATTAAAATGTTTAAAAAATTGTTCTCTTTCAAAATGATAAGATAAGATAAGATAAGATAAGATAAATTTTATTCGTCCTTGTACAAGGAAATTTGTTTTGATCATTGAATACATAACAATACAGTTACAGAAGCAGAAAGTATGATACACAGCGCGCACACACACATATATACACACACACTGATAAATTAACTAAATTAACAAAATTAACAGTGCACACAATATGCCTCCCTAACTAAAACACATTGACCTGACACGCAGGACATAATTCAACTGTGCACAGATTACGATCAAGATGACGACATTATTGTAACATCCTAGTTGATGATGGAATAAACGATTTAAAGTAGCGCTCAGTTTTAGTTTTCTTTGACAACAGCCTTAAACTTCTTACAGATCTTATATATTCCTTGTTCAGGGGATGTTGGGGGTCATTTATAATAATATTAGCTTTTTTAATACAAGCACCAGTGTACAGCTCATCAAAATATGGCAGATCACAGATACAAATTTTGGATGCTTTTTTAATTAAATTATTGATCTTATTTTTATCTTTTTGTAAGATGTTTCCTCCCCAACAGACAACTCCATACATCAAAACGCTCTGAATAGCCATGGTGTAAAATATTTTCAGAATGCTTTTGCTAACTTTTAAAAAGCGGAGCTTTCTGAGGAAATACATGCGCTGGTTGGCTTTCTTGTATACATATGTTACATGCGCATGCCAGTTAAGCAATGAATCAATAGTAATGCCAAGATATTTGGCCTCTGTGACAATTTCAACCTCTTCATTGTTGATAGTAAGAGGGCAAACAGGATCGTTGTTATTTTTCCTAAAGTCAAAAACAAGCTCTTTTGTTTTCTTAACATTCAGTAGAAGATAGTTGTTATTACACCAACAATGAAAGGATTGTACAATGTTAGAATATTCGTGGCCAGAGTTAGGTAAAAGGCCTAAAATAGCAGAGTCGTCGGCAAATTTAAGAAGGTAAACGTTGTTGTGTGTCACAGCGAAATCATTTGTATACAAATTGTGCTCGGTGACTTTGTTAATTTAAGGCCTCTGAATCCAAATCTTCAATAAAAATTCCTCTATCGTCCCGTCCAGATGTGGTTTGGTCAGTAGAAAATCGCCCCGCTCGCCGTAAATGAGTATGACTCATCACACCTTCCTGTCGAGCGACGGTCTTGCCCGTCACAGTGTCATCGGCTCGGTGTCTTTCGGCGCAATAGGAATGTATCGCGGTTCGCTCCTGCCGCCACTGGCTCGCCGAACACTAATTCTAATATCGCGATTCAAATCAAATGAACTAAATTTAGGCCAATATATAATTCCACACGTTTAGCGATGATGTAGTACACTATCTTCCCTACCTCTAGAGAGTTTGAACAGATGGGCGACAAGGAAAAATCAGGACAATATAGGCTTTTTGAGAGCATCCGAGAGGAGGAATGAGTGGCCAACCATGATCGTCGATATCTGTTCCAGATCCGGCACTTGAAGGAGAAGAAGAAGGTAAGGTTTGCTGTCACCAATGGATCGTAAAGGGGGCAAGCGCCGATTTTTACTTCTTACTGCGGGGTGATAAGTCTGATACATGATCATTACCTAATATAATGTTTTATGGCTATCCCAAATAGAGTAGGCAAAGCACAAAAAGAAAGGAATATCTTCCTAAGCAAAGAATTACACAAGAAATATCTTCCCGACCTAAAAAACCTGCAGAGACAAAAATATTTTCCCTGCCTAAGCCAAGTGAGTAGTCAAGCTGCTTATGCACTTTACACAAAGGGATTGCATAGGCAGGGGATATCTTCCCTACCTGTGCATTTCCTAAATTATATAAATAAAACAAAAACCCACCATTGTTATTTGCCTATGAGCTCATCGTGTTTTCTATTTGTTTATTACCATGGATTAAAAGGTTAGTGCTGTTAACTTGATTCAAGGAAGGGAAAAAAAGAACATCTTGATTGTAGGCTACAGCTAGTAAAATAGTTTCAAGTTTCCAAGAAAACTGTGTCGATCAAATCCTTCACCCGTATTATCTGAAAATAAAAAAAAGAAACAGGTGTTTTAACTAAACAACTGTTTGTTTGTTTGTATTTTTAAAATAAGGTATGATCATCTAGCCAGAAGTTATCGGGGCACTTCTGTAGTTGTATGATTACTTGATTCGATATCATTTTAGGCATGCATCGATAACAAACCGTCATTCGGGCTGATAGATTTTACTTGAATTGTCTCCCTTGTTGTAGAACCGGAAACGCGTCTGACGCTTCCTTTTCCT
Organism: Onchidella celtica; assembly: GCA_963931925.1. NCBI lineage: Eukaryota > Metazoa > Mollusca > Gastropoda > Systellommatophora > Onchidiidae > Onchidella > Onchidella celtica. The sequence continues at coordinate 3,677,285 of OZ007575.1, forward strand.
GGGTGGTGACAAGCAAGGTAGGTTGTACGTGGAAGAGGTGCAGAAAACATCAAGACTAATCATCAAATTCCTAGTCTAATATATCGATCATGATGCCATTATTGAATGTATTAATACTGGTAGGGTTAGTGTATTGATGTATCCCCATGGATTAAGGAAAAGGGCTTCAGTTTATTCAATGTGTAGACTTGTAGTGTAGTTATACCGGGTTTCCATTTTATTCACAGCAAACCAGCACCATGGGGGCCTACAAGTACATGCAAGAGATTTACAGGAAGAAGCAGAGTGACATCATGCGATTCCTGATTCGTGTGAGGTGCTGGCAGTTCAGGCAGCTTTCCTCAGTTCATAGAGCTTCCCGTCCAACTCGCCCCGATAAAGCTCGTCGTCTTGGATACCGTGCAAAGCAAGGTAGACATTCTATTCTAAGTAGAGTGTCTGAGTGAAAGTGAAGAACAGTCACTGAATTTCTGATTAGATCTATTCTATACTGACTATAGTCCTAGATTAGATTAGATCTAGAATCTAGATTAGATCTAGAATCTAGATTAGATCTAGATCTAGATCTAGTCTAGATCTGATGGATTCCTAGTGCAAAGTCAAAGAGCAGAAATGTAGGCCTAGTATTAGATCTAGTAGTAGCCTAAATCTAGATCTAGATCCAGGAGTCGGTAAACAGCAAACTTGACCCTTTGCATATCATCACGCAAAATCCCCATTTCTTGTCCCCATTCCCTGTTTAACTTTTTCATTGAAATATAAACCGTCATGCTGCACGAGGCGTCAGAATATGGCATCGACTTCTCAGGTGTTCACTCTGCATCAGAGCATGCAAGTAGCCTATGGGAAGGTAGAACTTACCACACCGCGCGGAAGCAGTATTTTTGCATAGACCACTGTCCTCTGACTGTTGAGACGTAACCACCGTCTTATTGCTCACTGTATCTGGATCTCGGTAAACGTGTAGAATCGTTCCATAAGCTGTTTCGGCCATCTTGGTATCGTACCATGTGGGCAGTTGAGTATAAGAAATCTGCGCTTTTTCGGTTGTTCCCACCCCTCCTTAGTTAACGGAAGGACTTCCGAATGCGTTCCATAGTCCGAGTGAAAACAATACATAGCTACCCCGGCGGCTCACCCTGATATGTCAATCTGACTACTGCCCAGACGAACATCGGCCTACGGCCTCGATGATACAAACTGACTAGACCCTCACGTCATTACATATCAATCTAAAATCTAATAAAAACGTGAATGTTTCTGAGACAGACCATGGAAATCTTGAGTACTGAGTACAGTATTCAACTGCCCACATGGTACGATACCAAGATGGCCGAAACAGCTTATGGAACGATTCTACACGTTTACCTGGATCTCTTCTAAATCAAAGGCATTGTGTCAAGGACACGTTAAAAGGTGAATCTCTGGTTGGAGTCCAGGGATGTGGAGTCGTGGAGTCGGAAGCTTTTTAGCTGGAGTCTGAGTCAGAAATTGTCAAGAGCCTGGAGTCGGAGTCAGAAATTGTCAAGAGCCTGGAGTCGGAGTCGGAAATTGTCAAGAGCCTGGAGTCGGAGTCGGAAATATTTTCTCCGACTCCGGCCAACATTAGATTTTTGCAGAGTTTTTTGTTTAAAATACATGTATTTTTAAAAATTAAATCAGATTATATTATTAGACAAACATGTTTTTTTCCTTATGTGGATAATATTAATATTTTATTAAAATCTCAGCAACAACAACCTAAGTTCTTATTTAAGAAAAAAGTAATGAAGGATCAACAAGAATGAATCAAAGTTCCACTTTTAAAACAATCATGTTCAATCACTGTTAGAGTTTCACACAAAGCCAAGTTGTTCGGTTAGAGAAAGAGGCTGGAGTCGGAGTCGGGAGTCGGTCATTTCAGAAAAGGCTGGAGTCGGAGTCGGTCATTTCAGAAAAGGCTGGAGTCGGAGTCGGTCATTTTCAAAAGGCTGGAGTCGGAGTCGGAAAATTTTCAGACCGACTCCGCATCCCTGTTGGAGTCACAAAGACTAGGCTAAGCTTTCAAAGACTCCCCATGCTATCTAAAAGTGTAACATTGACATGCAAACTGTTGATCAAGACATTTGTATAATTGTAATATCTTATTTTCTTACAAGCTACCCATCATCGAGAGTTGTCTGTATCTAAGAACCAATCAGAAACAAGCTCTGAAGTGACCTTTGCCCCAAACGCCCACATTGGTTCATTAGTGTGTGTCAATCTGGAAAACCATTTGTTGGGGGGGGGGGGTAGTTATCATGCTTCGTTCTCATGAAAATTACAAAAATTAGTATCGTGTGTCAGATCATTGGTTTTAGAGACTTGGACTTACTTTGAGACAAAGATTTCACTGGTTAATTCATTGAGTGTGATAAGGCATAACAGCGAATGTTTTCATACTAATCAAATACAAACAAAACCACGTGGACAGTGCGATCCAGATAAGATTCCCCGTGAGTAAGGTCACTGACTGGTCAGCGGGCTTTATGGTAGCAAATGGGTTGCGGGTTAACTGAACACAGAAAGTTCGAAATATGGCAAACTCACAAGACGTTTTTCCCCATGATTTCACTGAAATAATATGGGAAGTTCTGTTCTACATCCCAACCACTGAGTCCAGAAATATTGAACCTCACCCCAATCCCAAACCAATCTTACCTCCAACCCATTGAAGAATCTGAATACTATGGTTCGGGTTTTCACTCATAAAAAATTTATGCAGGATCCAGTCTGTACATTTCATTAAGTACAATTTGACATGTATCATCAAGTTCTTCAGCTTCGCATGTCAGAGATGTCTCTTCAGATGTGCAGTTAAATTGTTAGATAGGAGTACAGTTTGTTGGCGAACAAAGAGATGTGCAGGAAGATGTTTGTCGTGGTGCATAGCACCAGTAATAAATTATACACTGGCGTTTGTTCTGCTGTCAAAATAAATCAAAATTGGAAATAATCTCTAAGAGTAAGAGTTGAATATAAATGCTGTATATGGTCAGTTGCCAAAAGGTGCTCTTCTTTTCAATGGGTTCGGTGAAATGCATTAAAAAGGAAACCATAGATACTTTTTAACATAATCTTATGCTTAATGTGCTCAGAAATGGATAAGGTACCTACACGAGCAGTTTTGAAGCAATTGGACCATAAACAAAAAAATTATGAGAAAAAAATATTCCAAAGTATGTGTATTTCTGGCGGTAAAAAATGGACGTTTTTATAGTGGTTACTGAGAATGGTGTGTATTTTAACACATGGTAATCATACAGCAAAACTCACTGTCTACTGATCAAGACAAATGGATGAGCTTACTAAATGCTGAATTGGAGGTCTCTGGCAACCTAAACTAAAAAAATAATGGGTGATTTCAAAATGCGTTCCGTACATGAATTTTCGTGTCAAGGGAAAGGGGCCGAAAGGATGAACACTTTGAAGTCGATGAATATAGAATTACTGCAAGCATCAAGCTCTTTTGTGTGTGGTAAGGTCTTCCGTTCAAAATCGCAGAGTTTCTGTACCAAAGGGCATCCCTCGAATGCTCTAGATCATTTTATTTCAGCCCGCCCACTTTCGCGTCAACTTTTACCAGTACGGAACGGTTCGTCGTATCGAAGGCTAAAGAAGGCTGTGACGTCACACAATGTTAGAAAGGCAAGTTTGCCCTTTTGAGAAGCGTGTGTAAAAATTTGAGAACTCCATGTTTGTTTGTTTTTTCAAAGTAAATCCAAACGTTTTGGTGTCATCACATTTTCATGTTTCATGTACGGAACGAAATGCCCGTTAACGATCATGTACGGAACGAAAATAGCACTGAAATAATAGATTTACAAGCTTATTCGCCCGCAACGGTATGGAACCGGCATGGTGACCCGTTTTCGATATCAACTGCATTTCAGTGCGTCGTTTTTACACACACGAGTGCATTTGTTGGTGTGTTGTAATACAAAATAGATTATCAGGACACCAACGGCGGGTGCGTAATATCATATACGGAACGCTAGATCTAGATCTAGATCTAGTTTACTGTCGTCGTTACGATGTTTGTGCATTGTTGTTGGTGTTGTGAGTCTGTATTCTGTTGTAGCCAATAAGATTATTCATGTCAACATTGTTTTTGGCAGCAGGGAGCGGAGAACGGGTTATTTTTCACGCAAGAAAGTACTGCGTCATATTCATGTACGGAACACTTTATGTGAGCTGTACAGACCGCTGCTCTGTTTTACACACAGAGTATAAATAAAAAAAGAAAAAGAAAGCCATAGTTGGGTAAATATTGCATTGCACTTAAAATCAAGGCTCTTATACGGGTATAGGAGAAGAAGAGGAATGTGGAGAGTTGCTCTTTGTTCCGTACATGAAATTACACCAAACAGGTTACCAAATGTTATAGAAATCGCCGGAATTTTCATGATTTAATATATGTACACGGCAAATAATGCTAATATTGATCTTAAATGTCAACTGAAGTGGAATATTTTGCAATAGTTGGCCATTTATAAGCCTTTCATGGTGTCATGTTTCATGTACGGAACGCTGTGGAAGGTGACCTTTTTACCCTTCTATGGCAAAAACTATGCCTCGAACTGCTTTGAAAGTACAAAAAATCATAAAAACACTATATTATTCACAAGACAAAAACAAAACAGAACATTTGGGGTAACATTTAATTTTTACTCATTTTGTCCCAGATCTGGGGGCACCTTTTGGCAACTGGCCATATGCAATAGAATTATAGCAATTTGTTTGTTCAAGTTCAAATTTGAAATTCATGATGTAGGCTACTGACTACAATAAATTATTTCCTTCATATCTTCTTACATTTTGTTTTGCATCCAACAGGTTATGTCGTTTACCGTGTACGTGTCAAGAGAGGTGGTCGCAAGCGACCAGTGCCCAAGGGTTGCACATATGGCAAGCCTAAAACCCATGGTGTGAATCAACTGAAATTCCAGCGCTCACATCGGAACGTTGCTGAGGTATATTTCAATCTTGTTGGATGTTTTTTTTATAGTTGAGTCATTGCAAAATAAGAACAGCCCAAATCTACCTGTGTTTATATCCTGTTATGAACTGTCAAATTGTGACCAATAATGGTATCTTAGAGGTTTAAAACACAATTTCATAAAGATAAAGAATTTACTATTTGATTTTGGGCAATAAAAATGCGAAGATCGTTTTTTTTTTCACTTTAAATCAGTTTATTTTCTTTTCGAGGGTTTTTGTTGTCCGTGTGTGCACACTGTTATTTCGTGGATCTATTTAGATAATTACATGCTGTAAAAGTGCATGTGGCCGTTCCAACAGTCGCATCTTCACCAATAATAAAGAAATTAGGCTGGAAATCGGTATTGGCGTGGGCTAAGGCGCATTATGGTCGATATTAATAAGTTTGCGTCCGACTTTTCGTGTGCACACTGACAAAAACAATGGCCATTGTTAAATCAAGGGCACTAATTCTAATAAACTGAAACAAAAGAAAGAAATGTGTACACATGACATATCACACAACTTCGATGTGACGAACAACTTTCCTTCATTGAGTAGTATTCAGTTTTGCACATTTAAATAGCTATATGCAGTTTAAAAACTATACTTTGGCAGGTAGATTTGGGCTGTTCTTATTTTGCAATGAGTCAGTTGTAGATATCCACTGAAAATTAAAATGGGTCAGGTTTTATTATTGGCTGTGGCTATTCTTATTGCAGTCGCAAAATGATGACGTATGGCATAAATACATTGTCTCTGTAACATTTTGAACATTGTGTGCCAGAAAAGGCCAACCTTACAGCATCAGTTTCCCAACTGATCCTCCTTAACGGAAGGACTTCCGAATGCGTTCCAGTCCGAGTGAAAACAATACATAGCTACCCCGGCGGCTTTCCCTGATATATCAATCTGACTACTGCCCAGACGAACATCGGCCTACGGCCTCGATGATACAAACTGACTAGACCCTCACGTCGTTACATATCAATCTGACAATCGACTAATATAGCCTACATAAGTAATTAACTGGGGTGGGAACAACCGAAAAAGCGCCCCAGCATTAAGTTGAATAACAAACTGCCGTAAGAATAGCCACTCCCTTAATTATTATCAGTGGAAATCATGCTGTAAGTTTGACCGCTTGGATGTTAATGCTTAACCTGCCTGTGGAATAGTACTTAAATTGCCAGTGGAATAGAGCTTAAATTCTCTAGAATGTCGCCCTGTTTCGAGAGACCAGGATGAAAAGGAGTGTTGCACTAAAAAAAATTCATAACTTGAGAACAACTGGATTTTGTTTTCAAATTTTCACCACAATGCTGTTTATATAGCAGTGCCACTGAAAATTTTTTTTTTCGTGCTGTTTTCAGCTTTGTGCAATGGGAACTATAGTCCATTCTAACTCGAGGTATTATAAATGCTTTTAAAATTTTTAAAAGCCACCAAAAATAAAGAAGTTATGGGTTATTCAGACCACCAGAATTTGGAACATACCTTATGGTGGAAAATATGTTCAGAAAGCGGACTTTCTAACCATGCGGTGTTTTTTTTTTTAAATCGACCTTCTCTGTTTCAAATTGGTCTACCTAGACGAACTGCTTTCATTCACAAAAGCTAATTTTTTTTTTTAACTTCTTTTTTTAGGGCTCGGATTGAAATGCGATTTGGTCCGCGAATCTGATGTTGAATTAAGTGGATGGATGAATAAATATGGAAATAAATATAAAATATACCAATAATTGAAAACCTAAATAAGTAAATAAACACATTTAAATAAATCAAATGTTTTGGTAAATAAATGAATAATCTGATTCAGATTTTTTCCCCAAGGTTCAGAATTTTCGGGAGCCTGATTCAGATTTTTGTTTTTGTAGGGTGGCATCTCTGTAAAGACTATTTTGTTTGTTGTCGAATACACGAAATGGCCTTAGTGTATGTGTGTGTTGCAATTGGTAGTGATGCACTACGTCAAAAGTTCAGGAAATTTTTCTGCCAGTAATTCCTATCCCTGTGTTCTTCATTATTATGCCAATATTCAAATTAGTCGTGTGACTGGCAGCCATCTTAGAATTGTGCTATTTATGGAAAAACTTGATGTGAACTTATGTTTCACAACTCATTCATAAACTTGTTTGGATGTCCTGAACATTTTTTATGGTTTAGTTATGATGCACATTATGTTAGTCAAATGTTAGATGATAGAATCAATTTTTTTGTTTTCTTGTGAGACAGTGACACGTGCATATAATACAAACTAAAATTGCAAAAATAACAAAATGCGTCAACTGTTTGCAGAAACTTCAAAACATTTTGTGCAGGCAGTTTGTAGTACTGTATGTTGGTGCTCCTGTTTCTGCTGTAAGCCATGCAGAGTTTAGTTCAAAGAAATTTTCCAAATCATCTCTAGGATCAGCTGTTACCACTGTCACACCCACCTTTAGGTCTAGGCAATGTGTCACTGTTGAAATCACTAGAAAGCCTGCATATCCAATAATCATTGCTCTCTGCTTCAAATTCTGCACAGAATCTGAATCATTTCAATTTTACATGTGGTTCAGAAGTAGTAAACATTGCGTTTTCCAATTTTGACCAAAACAACTCACTTCAACAGCTCAAAAACGGCGACAGCAGTCAATTGTAGTGCTTCAAAACAGCCCCAGCAGTTAGTAATGGAAGTCACATGTATGTTGCATTATATGGCTTCCATGGCTTCCACAAAGCAATATTTTTTGCAGCTTATGCATACTTTGTTCTTTTTATTGTTCATTGTTTTTGTTCGTTTTAGTGTTCATGATTCAAATCCAGGATGGTAGATTTATGGCATATATGTGGAATGCTAGAGTTCATTGTGCCAAGTAGGAATTTTTCTACACTTTATACCACATTTGATGTTGGTTCTTGTCAGTGTTGATGTAAGTGTTGATCCCAGTAAATGATGAGTTTTATCACGATGGTCTTCCGACCCAATGTGAGGACACTATAATAAACCTCTGATACTTGGAACCTCGGCACTTATGTGTATCACTGTATCCGTCCTTTTTTTTTTTTTTTTTTAATTGTATGTTAGAACTTTTTTTTTTTTTTGTTTCACCAGGAGCGTGTGGGCCGTAAGTGTGGAGCTCTACGTGTCCTGAATTCATACTGGGTGGGACAGGATTCTACCTACAAATTTTATGAGGTGATCCTGGTTGACCCCTTTCATAAGACCATCCGACGTGACCCAGCAATCCAATGGATCTGCAAAGCAGTTCACAAACACCGTGAGTTGCGTGGTCTTACCTCTGCCGGCAAATCTTCTCGTGGTTTGGGTAAAGGTCATCTGTTCAACAAGACCAAAGGAGGTTCCAGACGCAAGAACTGGAAGAGGAACAATATTGTATCTATGCGCAGAAAACGTTAATTTATTTTTGCTTTTACAATGTTTTCTGTCAATAAAATTTTAAAAATTAAAATTTTGTTGTCAGCAGTTTGTAGGAATGGTAGTAAGAAGGAATGGCCAAAGCAACTCTGAAGATGTGAATGAAACACAGCGACCATGTGATACTCTTTGAGTGAGTGAGTGTTTGCTGCTAAAACTTGCAGTCTCATGTTCATCAGTTTTTTACAATATTGCCATTAAAATCAACATTAACTCAACGTTCAATTAAATGCACCAAATAATTCAAGTGCATTTGATAAGACTATAACTATTAAGTCTCGGCCATGATTCTGTGGTTCTGTTAAACCTAGCAAAAATGGTACAGTATAAGTATAACTGATATTATGATATATATATATGACCATCAAGCAGAAAAAAAAAAGTATCCAAATGCTTGTACTGAATGTAAGTAAATGTAGCCATCATGAAAATCTGCAACATTTGTTATTAACACCAAATTAAAAATGCAATATCACAGAGCACTAATTTTATTCATTGAACAAGTCAGACTAGACCTCTCCATAGAGGGACTCATGAAACTTTTCATTTAAAACAAATTTTGTTGATAAAATTATTTGGTGCTGATGGTAATGATAGATCTATGCGAAAGGTTTAATGGGACCTTTTTTTTCCTCCGCAGAGGAACTTTACCAAATTTATGGACACCCTGACAATGCTGATACAATATTCATACACTGTACATTAAATACATGTACATGTAATATTTGTATCCATGCTGCGCATGTACGTACTTTGTACCAAACAATGTGCATGTTCAGATTTAAAAATTCATTGCAGGGAAGAAAATTCACTTTACTGTTTACAAATTACACTGCAAATTAAAAAAGTGAAAAGTTGCAGCAATGTTTAAAGAGAAAATGTTAAGTTTGTGTTGCCAAAGTCCCATGTTAGAAATAAAGGTGAAAAAAGTACACCAGATACATGTATAATGTTCAATAGATTCAGCAAAAGAATTGAAAATGAAGCTTTGACTCATTCAGACAAATTTATTAATAAAAGATACAATGTACATGATTGTGTATCTTGTTTGTGACCCCACAAATTTCCTGTTTTTTATCCATGGCAATGATGGTAGTCTATCCCAGTTCCATGCTGTAGTAAGATCGACCTTCAAACCAGACCTATGATCTAGGTGAAATTCACAAAGCTGAGAACTCCGATTTACACATCGTCTGTACATGTAGTATACAAACCTTTTTTCATCAATGAATGGTGAACGCAATACAATAATACATTTCCAATTTAAAAAATGTATCATCATCATTATCATCATTGCCTTTCTCACCCTGGATCAGGGTATAGGCCACCAACAAACACTTTCCATCCCTCTCTATCATGGGCCAGCCTCTTTACATTATTCCAACTCTTTCTGCTTCGTTGCACATCATTTTCTCTGGCTCTTCTCCACGTTCCACGCGGCCGTCCTCTTAATCTCTTGCCCTGGGGATTCCAATCCAATACCTTCTTCGTGATGCTGAGAGTGTGGCCGATCCATCTCCATCGCCTCCTACCAATTTCCTCTGACTGGGGTATGTCTTGTTCTTTTCCATACAATTTCATTGCTGACCTTGTCTGTCCATCTGATCTTAAGTAGCTTCCTCAAACGTCTGTTGATGAAAACTTGGATTCTCTTTATGCAGGCCTGGGACGCATTCCAAGTCTCACATCCATACAACAGGACTGACTTCACGTTCGAGTTGAATATCCTCAGCTTTTGTTTTTAGAGATATATCTAAAAAAAAAATGTATATGAGCCATTCTCAAAAGGTGGGACGAGGCGAAGTGCTTCTTTTTGTTCAACTCTGGCAACTGACAAAAACAAGGAAATTGTATGAAACTAAGTTTGTAGGACTGAGAAATGGCCAAAGAGATAGTGTGAGATAGGAAAAAGACCAAACTTCACAATGAACAGAGATAAAGATGAATAAATGTGAAAATGCCTTGTTTTTCATCATCATTTTTTGTTGCATGGTGATGTGACTATTTTTATGTCACTGAACCACAGAAATAGAAGTAATGAGGCACTCACAGAACAGCCAAACGAACTAAAAGGAGGTGTTAAAATACGTACACATGCAACATTCCAGTCCCTAATGTAATCTGCTTATATAAATAAAGCAGCTTCAAAAATGCAGACTTGTATGTAACAATGTGTGTCACAACGCTACTATTTTCGTTTGAGCCTGAAACAGCTCAGCTGCCTAGAATTAGTATTAAAAAACATTCAGACTTTAATTGTAGCAGTTCTGTGAATGCATATCATGATTAAGAAGGCTTTCTAGGGCTGCAGTGTTAGGCAAACAAGATTACGGCACCTACGTGTGCGTGTGTCATTTGTTACATGCAAGTCTTCCCCTCTGCAGGCGCTCCAAATTCATTTCACATGTTCGCGTACACAGTGAACGGAAACTACACCAGGCGCTTTATCCATTGTGCGGAAAATAAATATAACATTATCAAACACAAGCAAGGATTCTCAAAGTAAACGTGTGTGTCAGCAGGAAATGATTGTTACATGCGAGACACATGGGGTTCTTGGCTAGAAGTTTCTTTCGGTTAGCTTTTGTGACAGAACATCAAAGACACTTAGACAGTCCCATAAACAAGCCTCGATGGATTTACAGTAGGAATATCTCGCTGGTAATGTCTAGATCTAGGTCTAATGCATGCGAGCACACAAGCAGTGTGTCACTTCTCCAAATGTTACATGCAAGACAGTGAACAGTGCAGAATGTGCTGACAATGAATGTAGTTATTGGATTTAAGGACCTGTGGCAATGTTAGGAGTGTAACCATTGCCTTTAAAGTTAGAAATCATGACAGATAATGTAAAGGATGCTAAATGTAGTAACTTGGATCTATAGTGTTATTGTTACATGCAAGCCTTCTTTTTCACGTTCAGAAGAATTAGAAAGACACAGCAGTGAAGAATTAAGTAAATTGTACTTCTCTACAATGAACTGAAACAAATTCCACTGCAATATTGTCAGAAAAGTGCCTACCTTATTTTCCAAGGAAACTGAAAGACTGCTGTTCACTCGCATGTAACAGTGACACACACAAATCTATGATACAGTGGATAATTCCTTAAAATTCAACATTTTTTTGCCTTATCTCATTTTAATAACCATTAAACAGTCTTGCAGAGACAATTAAACAAGCACTATGTCTCATCATACTTCACAATTGGTAAGTGTGTGTGCCACCAGTTACATACGAGAAAAAAGAGACTACCCAGTGTAATCAAATTTATTAATAAACACCATGCTCAATTATCTTCTTAACTTGAAAAAACAATTATAACAACTCATTAAAGATTGCATAAAATTCAGAAAAACTCAAACTTTCCTCACTTTGAAATTTGAGCACTTTGCAACATTTTTGTACCGACCTTTTGAGAATGGCTCTATGTACAAAGAATTTGAGAAAATTTTACACCTGGGAATACATGAGACTTGAAAATACAGATGTGGATAAATTACATGTGTGATGTACATGATCGTGCAAAAGTCACTGGTTCAACTGATTGTGCGTTGTCAACAAACTCATGGTGACCATGAAGAAATTATTTTTTTTTTTTTTTCAATGCACAGACTACAGTACATGTATAAAGTAGACCTCCCTGTACATGACAATAATATATACACAGACAGTGGATATACTTGGGTATAATTACATGTACTTGTATTATTAGTTGTATAATCATACGGGCAGGCTTCTTATTTTGCAAACTCCTAATTATACTAATAGGAATATAAACTTGCATAACCTTTTCGTCATTATGTAACACGTCATGTATGTAATTCTAAATTTATACTCAGAGACCAGTTTTTGGTAAAAAGCTATCTCGGACATTCTTACATGTGACAATAAGCAGCCTGCATACTACACAAAAGCAAACGCATTAAAAATCATAATGAATGCAAAATTACATGTATTATGATATACGGTACATACTAGTACACTGTATCATGTACGCAAAATACATTATACCTATAGTATAAATGCAGTACATGTATATTGACATTAAGAACGTGATGAAGTACAATACAACAGATTATCGAATACAGTGTATCAATAATGTAACTGGCGGGCATAGAAAAACGGAGAAGGAAGTGCTGTGGCAGAGGGTAGAGAGGACACTGACCCCATAGGAGTTAGGACTGATGCAGTACATACAGGGCAGGGACAGACACCGCCAGCAGCGAAGGCCGGAGAAAAGTTCCATACTGAAGTGGATAACACAGAGACTGCAGTGGGTTGTCCTTTACATCATTTACCTGGCGTGACGTTGATGGATTTTTTGTGTGCATTATAAGACTACCGTACCGTATTTCATGTACATTAATAATGCAAGAGTAGGCTACCGGTATGTAGAATAGATCTGTGTGCTAAAGTCTACTTTCAGTTTTACGATGTGACACACTGATCTAAGTACTGTACGTACATAACTACATGACGTGTATGTGTGTACAAGTATCGGATGGTAGGGGGGCGTAGTCTGGTTGCGAAGCCAAATAGAGGACACTAAATACATGTAGATGATCTACCGGGCATTGCCCGGAATAAACAATCATGTGCTAAACCCCCGCCCCCCCCCCCTCTCTCTCTCTCTCTCTCATCTATATTTTATATTTATATTATATATACATGTGTATATAATTGGATAAAATTGGACGGTGGTGCTCTATAGCTGAAAAAACTACTGAACGTAGAGCCATGAAAAAATTACTGAACGTAGTTCAAAGACTGAGCAAAGTTTGTATCAATTCATTTTAAGGATGCAACAACCTTAAAAATTTTAGAAAAATAGATAGCTCTAACAAAATGGGCCGTTCGAGGTTTTCCGATTCGTCATTTTTACAGCTCAGACAGGGCCGAGTGTTTCGTCAATTATAAAAAGTGAACTTGGGAGACTATGTTAGCCTACTCCTACGTTAATACTTAGCCCACACGCTTCAAATTTTACACACGTCGACAGTATCTACATACCCAGGTTTTCGTCACATAAAACATACGAAAACTCCTGTCCCCGAATTTATCGAAATAGATTTTTTCGGTCATTCCATTTTAATTCACCATTTTGAGTGAACCGGTAGAATGATACCATTTTGACGCGCCGCCTGAACGCGGAAGTTTGTTTCCGCACCAAGAAACGAAAGCGTTCGTAGAACGGGTAATTAAATAAAATCATTCTGTGTGAAATTGTGGTGTAACTGTAAATTCTATTAGTCATAGCATGGAATCCAAATGCCGTTTTAATGTAGCCTAGATCTAGATATACGGTTGCGCTTAGTACATGGAAAATTTGCAAGATATATCTTGCGCGGGTCGGCTAGTATATATAATAAAAGTAATAAACTACAGTCTTGCTTCAGAACACATTCGCACCAGAACAGTATGCACCAAACTGAACGCTTGATACTGTTACTTTTTATGACATGCACGGTACTAGGCCTATATATCACAGCAATAAACATTGTTATTTTTTTAAAAAATACATGTACCTGCTTGAAGTAAACAACTTTTAATTATAGCCATCATCTTCCTTATCTCAATTGCCACCTTCCTGCCAAATTTAAGGCCTGAAGAGTGTATAGTTTGGTCAGTGACACAGTGCTTGTGTTCATTGTTGATCTAGAGCTTTCTGTGTAAAACACTATCTGCCGTAACAACAGCCGTATCATGTAGTATCTACATAACATACACCCAGTGACGTAGCGTGGGTGGTGTCATAGGGGCGGTCGCACCGGGCTCAATATTTCAAAAGAAAAAGATAAATTATAGAATTGAAATCTCCAAGTGTTCGAACTTTCTACAGTTTTTCAACATGATGGAGCAAATAAATGTTGCAATGTGCAAACACCAAAGATACATTATGTACTAGACTGATAAGATAAGGCAGCTAGAGCTTTTACTTTTTACTTTTAGCGTGTACAGAATGATTTCGCACCACCGCCTAGCGACAAGCGCGAGGAAATTTGAAAAGTGCCGTATTTTACAAAGCCAAACTACCAGGGAAAATATTGAACTTTGTTCACTGTTCTGCGTTCAGCTGTCGCTATAGCAAGCAGTTTCGAAATACACTGCAATCACTTTTTATCAGTCCATTGGTAAGAAAGTTATTTTCAAAAAAACGTTTTTATTTTTTTTTCATGAAACTATGTCCACTAACTTGTGCGGTGTATACCTAATTTGAGTTTAAATTCTGCCTTCAGCAAATAGTGCAGAAGCATACACTATACATGACATACAATTACAATGTGATTGTGTAGTGCCGGTGGAAAAACATTTTCTTACAGTGGGGTATAGGTGACAGACTGTGCCGGTATGTTTTTATTTCTGTTTGTGGTTTCCAGTACAGCGTCTCTTGTCGTGTCAACAGAAAGTGGTTACGTCATGTATTGTGTCAATTTTATTTTCAATTTTTAAATGTTTAGATTAAGTACTGTTGTACATGTAGAATGTTTATTTTTTAAGTTCAGCACTTGGATTTACATGACCAGATTTCATTAAGGCCAACAGAGCTAACATTTATGTGACTGACATTGGAATCACATTGACAGGAACAATTGAATTACAATTAGAAAAAGTATAATAGGTGATTAACTGGATGATGAGTGTTATTTACGCAGATATGAACTTGGTACATGTATAAATTGGATTGTGCAACCAGAGCAAAACCCCTGTTATATTAGACTTCCAAGGGAAATAAGCCGAAACGGCGTAATCCCGCTATTTTTTTAAATCATGGGTAGTGTACCTTGTCAAAGGCACTTCCGATCTTGTGCAAAACATCCCTGTGAATAGGCAGCACTATCTTCTCTTTGTCTTATGGTGGTTATATGAATGGATCCGTAAGGTCATGGGAATCTCAAATTTCCGTCAAGTCTCGGCCAGCAATGCAGTCTTTTTGTCAATTTCTTGAATTATTTCAAATTTCTTCTCAATGGAAAGGCATTTCTTTTTTCGCTTGTTGTCATTAATGATGCCATCATTGTAATTTGTATTGGTCTGGAGCAGAGCTCACCAAACTACGGCCTGCGACGTCACTTCATCCGACCCGCCATGGTACATGTACTGGATTTTGTTTGATAAAACCAGGGATATCTAGAGCTACGGGATGAACAATTGCTTGTGCGGCCCGCGCTTATAAGCCTGTCAGTGTCAGTTATCCGGCTCTCTGTGAAAAAAGTTTGGTGACCCCTGGTCTAGAGCTTTCTGTCTCACGATGCGGTCTCAACAAAGGAAAATGATGGTCCACGTGTGATTTCAACACTGGGTGTATAGTGTGTGGCTGAGAAGGGCTTTTAGAGCTTGACACACACACCTGACTGGCCTCTTCGTTTTAATTAGTTGTCTTGACACTGGCCTCGCCTCATCTCTCCCAATCTTTTGTCTGCCACCAAATATTGTAGAAATAACCACCCGCATCACTCACGTGAGCGTGTAAGATTTTGTTACAGTTGCCGCACCGCACTCGCCTATTTGACGGTTCAGAGTCAGATTCTTGCTCTCAATATCCCTGTTATAACAGATCCGGAGCTTGTAGGTCCCTATTAATTTATTGCACTATACCCGGATCCCTGTATTAATGGTTTCGTCTGTAGGCCTACATGTGTTACATGTATTTGTCTCTGTGCTCAGCAAACATACATTGTTTTTATTTTTGTTCAATTTTCCCCCATTTTTAAAAATATTCTTTACATCTTCAGCCCCGAGAGAATTCCAGGGCTACATGCATTTCAAGGGCCGCGCAGGAAACCTGTATGCAGTACATGTACGTGTATCAGGTCTGGGGTGCATTTCATGATTTTATAAAAAAAATATGCCAACCTCGGAGTTGCATATGTTGTACATATGTACAATCTGCATAACGTATGTGATCTTTCTTATTGTAATGTGGTACATCAACATACATAATACATCGTATGTACATCACATGTATATTAATTATGCATGCTTTCGTTCTTTCTTCAATAATTCCGGGTCAAAAATAAATTCAAACTCGGGGATACCACATCATGACCAAGTTAAAACATAATGACCATTCTCATTTTAAGGGCGTAAAATAGTTTTATCCTGGTTAAATAATTTATCTTTTGATGTTACTTACATTGGACTGTTGTGAGGGTGTTATGCTGCAGCTAATCTGTTTTTCATTCATATGACAGTGTGAGTGTTGGGTTTGAGCTCAAGATTTTAATAAGATTAAGAGGTCAGTGTGGTTTTGCCCAGTTTTGGTCAATGTCTGATGTAGAGCATACTGTCAGCAATGTCTACAGTGTGTGGTTTTTGCTTGAAAATAAGAACAGATCTATATAAAAGGTTCATGTTACTGAGTGGAGTGACCTCTTTTGAATGGTTCTTGGGGAAAATTGTCTGCTTTTCTCTCCTTTGTGTGAAAGTAAATTATCTTACAGTGCAAATAATGAAATACAGATAAGCACAAGCAAAACTATCCCGTTATGGCAAAACCATGCGCATGTACATACATATACATGTATTATAATTGTTGGATTTTTATTAGTAACAATGTAAAACTGTTACTGCACTTCTAATTTTTATGAATTATTTGTAGCTGTTGCCTGCTGTGATTGTTTCTGCAAGATAAGGCGACCTGATCATTTTGAATTGTTTTATCCAAATGTTACAGAAACACTAGCTGTACATCGGAAGTTTACACCACTCACCAAATATTAAAACTGTCCAATACTAATACAGTCCAATCCACTTATCTCGACATGGCTTTTCTCAACATTCTGGGTAACTCAACACAATTTTTAAGTTCTTACCTGTTCCTTCTTTTAATGCTACTTAAATATATCCCCATAACTCGACATGTTAACATTCATTCCTTGTATATTGACACATTTCTCCCCGACCAGGGTACAAGTGCTATACTACTATAGATCTGCCACGGTGCTACTGAAAATGCCCACGCAACTCCCCGCACATGAGACCTCTTTATTCCTTTTTGTGGTGCTGGCGGTAAAAGGGGTGAGTGGTGGACACAGAAGATGACCCTCGGCTTCAGTAACGCGAGTGTTGAGTGCCACGCATTTAAAGCGCACGGCAGTAAGAGGACAGAGTACTACAGACTGAGTATTTTTTTTCTTTTTTACAAAGCATTCATGCTCCGTTGATACTAGGCCATGACCTAGATCTCTTGGTTAACTGCTGTACTGTGTGTGTATCGGTATCATCATTACTTCTGAAGAAACAGCCAGGTCGAGGTTAAAAAGAAAGAGTAAAACACTGCGCATTTGATATTATAGCCACAGCATTTCACCGATATCGGCAAATCTTTGTCACGCAACAATGACATTGGAGGAATGGGTGACAGTATGCCGATAATTAAAACAGGAAAGGATATAATTGTGTTATTTATTGGACACTTTTCCTATGATGGTGATGTTTGATTCCCCTAACTCCCCCCCCCCCCTTTTTTTTTTATCTTCCACCAGTAACCTGCTATTTCGACTTTCTCTTTACTCGACACAAGTCAGATGGTCCCACTGATGTCGAGATATTAGGATTGCACTGTAATAGTAATCACATTGAATCGCACACAAAAAAATGTTTAAAAAACAACAACAAAAAAAACAAACAAACAAAAGCAAAGGCAAATGTGAAACAACATTTAAATGTTTAATTCTCCATTAAAGTTTTGAAAATCCTTTCTTGTTACCGCCTGCCCGTGTCACTTTCAGCACGTTGTACTTGACTGTTTTGGACAAAGGTCTGCATTCTCCAACAGTTACAATATCACCAATCTCCACATCTCTGTTGAAAAACAAATATAATACAGAATTTAAAACTCTGCGTAAATTTCACATTAAAATAAATCCCTTCTTATAATAAATAATAAACGAGTGATTTTACTTCATTAATTTTATTTATCTTTAACTTCAGCTGCAAATATTACTGTTTTTGCACAAGCATTCCAGAAAAATAATATGACTACATACATGTATTATTTAAATTTAAAAAAAAACAATGAAGTAAGACTGTAAGTTTCTCAGGAACCCAGATTATGCACACTGACAAGTGGTCTGAGAGTCCGATCTTGTACTAATAGGTAGATGGAAAACTACGAACCAGCCAGAACATGACGGTAGACCTATATTGGCGATACACCTACGGACACAGTGAATACTAAAATAATAGATGCAAATAAGGCCAATAATTATCTCGCACTCGTACGTTTGCGCTTTTTTTGAATTTCTTTTTAAAGACATAGCGAAACCAGAAATCCGGTACATAGAAAACAGGTCTGGTACCCATGCAAATAGAAAAAGATGAACTACAAAGTTCATTACCAACCACCATGAGCTTTTGCGAACAAAAATAATTTAAAAAAAATTTGCAAAAAGTCACAGGAATTATCAACATTCATAAAATTAGGATTTTATTCCTGCATCAGAAAGAATATCTTGGCTTCACATTCAACTCAGAAGACCATCGTGATCAATTTCATCACATACAGGCAAAATGAATAATTTCGTTTTATAAATCTGGCTAAAAAACAAAGCATACGGAATGTTCATTTATGTATGTATATATTATACAATATTGTATATGTCATACAACTGACAAAGTAAATAATAAGGGAATTGAAAAAAGACAAAATCACAAAAAATACTAAGCTCATTATGGCAAAATGTGATAAATATGTCAGGTGACATACCTGAAGCATGGTGACAAGTGAACACTGAGGTTCTTGTGTTTCTTCTCGAATCTAGCATACTTCTTGACATAGTGCAAGTATTCTCTGCGAATAACAATTGTTCTCATCATCTTCATCTTCAGCACTCGCCCAGTGAGAATGCGTCCACGGATACTCACATTTCCTGAAAATTGAACCATACCATAACAATTATTAGATGAAATGAGAACATGACTGGAGCACTCATGACATCTTAAAGTTTATATGCTTTATTTCTCACATTGACATGTCCTGCAACTCCCATAACAAGTATAAAACTGTCTGACCCCAGTTTTCTCTCACTATCAGCCTTTCCCTCTGTTTACACTTTTTAGATCATTAAGCCAATACTGTATGTCAATTCATGCATAGATTTTAAAAATTTAACACAGAAGCAGCCTTTCCAAGATGTTATCACACACACATACCTGAAATCCGTACGATTTTGTGAAGATGAATATCGCACATGCATTAGATGCCATGTGCAAGATTACAACTACAAGCAAAATTTCTCCCATAAATCCTTTTTCTTTGAATTTGCTGATTTTGCAGAATTAATATCAATATCTTCTCGCCCATCATCCTCACAATCACATGGTCCACACCATGAAAAACACATTTATTTTTTGAATCTGCAAACCTATGATACCTATCTTTGACAGAATAGCTACATTCAAGGTGAATATCAAGTTATGTGGCTGCCTGAATGAAATGCAGAAATTAATATTTGACAGAACAGATCAAAAGTTCATACCTGTGAAAGGACATTTCTTGTCAATGTATGTGCCATCAATAGCCTGAAACAAAAATGAAATAGGACAATGTATGCATGTTTCCTGCAAAGAGACATCCCAACTGATATTATCTGCTTAACTGAGCTTATGAAAATATGAGTGACCAGGCAAAACAATAATTTGTGTCCAATTTACTGTGCCGTGACAGTGAGATTTACTGGTGACATTTACATACTGATTGTTATAAATGTAATTTTGAAACCAAAAGAGGTAGCCCACTAATGTGTTCACTGTTCTCACTGTCACCACAGTATATTCCCTCAGGTATTCAATAACATTCGCTGACATTTCACATTTATTTTTAATACATATATCTAATTACAGCAGTATAAATGAATGCCTGGTTGTAACTATGACAAACTAGCACTAGATCTATCAAAGTTACTACAACCAAAGATACTAGAAATGATAAGATGAGACAGCTCGGGGTTTTTGCATGCATGGGTTTGGCGGCGTCACCTTAAGGTGTAAGCATGAGAAAAGTAAACAAGAGCATTTTTTACAAAGCCGAATAGAGAAAATGACGAGTTTTGTTCAGTGTTCACCTTTCATCCTAGACCTTGCTGGAAGTCACTTACCTTGTAATGATAAAGTACATGTAGTTCATTATAGGAAACCTCTGGCTAGTTTTTTTCACTTTAAATGTGGTAATAATTTAATATCACAACCGTTTCACATTAATTTACCCTCATACCACAGATAGATGTAGTATAGTTTTAGAACAACATGGGACTGTGACTGGATTTTCAGTTCATGACGTAACTCGAAGGTCCTGTCTCCCAGCAGCAAATGCCAGTAAGAAAGGAAACAATAGTGGGAACTGTCAAGGGTTTTGAAAACGTTTAAGGACGCTCCTTTAACAATAACAGCCTAACCTTGGATTTTCCTTTTTCTCGTTTTTCCTCCTCCTTTTTCTTCGCCAAATTCTCAAACACACCATCGTCGAAAACCACATCAACCGTTGCACCAGAAACGCATAGCAGTACAATCGCTAGCAGCTGAGTCCCAAATGTTGTCGGTAAGCTAAAAATAACTTCTGTCACGCACGAGAGATGCTGGGGAAGCCGCAGGCACATCACCATGCCATCTCATGAAAAATCTCACTTTTTCCTTTTGCTTTATAAAATTCATTTTTACATAAAATACATATATTTCAAAAATACTTGGAAGCGAAACCGATCGGTGCTGTGTCTTATTTTCTATGCAAATCCATTGTAGGAAGCGCTGGCTCTGCGCACCGAGATGTAAACGGTATTTTAAGAGGCCCGAAGAAGGGAGTGTCTGATCTTATCAATCTAGTATCTCTGCGACAACCAGGATGCAATCAGCACCCTACATCATGATTTCTAATTTCAGAGTCCATGATGGCATTTCTAAAATTGCCACAAACCTTTTATTTTGATAACGTACAGAAAGTCAATGTCAGCATATTCTGGACTATGTATGCTTGATCATAACACAGAGAGGAACGACACACATAAAAACAGTCACACTACAATGCAAAAAAAAAAAAAAAAAAAGACGATAAGAATGGCATTTCCAGTCAAAATTTTTTATCTCTCTATCCATTATTGAGTTTAGACTTTTCCCTTATATTTGGCCATTTCTCTCAGTCCTAAAATCTTGTTTTGAATACAATTTCCTGCTTTTCGTCACATGTCAGAGATGAATAAAAAGAGGCACCATGCTTAAGTCTACCTTTTGAAAATGGTCAAAATACACATTCCAATGCCACTGTGTCTCAAATCCTACCTCTCTTGGAGTCTTGAATCCCAGCCCAACATTGCGGACATAACGAAGAGCCTTCTTGGACTTGCCTTGAAGAATGGACTTCTTGTTCAAGAATACGGTTGGCTGCTTTTGGAAAGCTCTCTCAGTCTGCGAGAAAAAAAAAAAAAAACCTGTTACACCTTGATCTAGTCAATAGGAACTGTTCTGATGACGGAGAAAAATAAAACAGCGTATGTAATAATGGAGCTTTTCTCTTTACACCTATCTTTCAAAGCTAGGTTCCTGTTATTGTTAAGGCAAATTATATGAACTACTCAGAATCAGTGTTTGCTTACAATGAACTCTCCAGCTATGCTGTAGAAATTCTCAATGTCGGTTTTGTGTGGACAACGGAAATAAACTCATAAAACAAGCACACCAAATTAAAATTTAGAACACACGCACACAAACTCAACTGCTCCTAAATTTTTTAGCTTGTGGATGGGAATGGAGATTTCTATTACATGTATGTGCCAAGATATAAATTAAGGGAGATAAATCAGCGATATATGTTACTAAGTATCTGCATCAGGATGATTAAAATGCTTCCCTTGAAAATGGTTAACATGAATTCTTTTGAACTCTCTGGTCCTTTGGGGTTCAAGTTAAGCCAACTCCTCTGTAGTTTTCATTTGCTTTACTATACTACTTTAAAAAAAAATTTTTTGTAGGCCTACTTTTACTTGCTGACCTCCTTGAAAGAGACGCATAGCACACAATAACCAAATTCTGTAGTACACTAGACTAGCAGTAGTACGTCCAGTATTTATACCATAATATTATGTTTCGTGTTTGATCTATACATATTTCCACATTGTTCTAGTGTTAGTGAATGATGTTACAGCATGATGTTTGCTATTGTTAGCACTGCTGTAATTACAATATTTTACCGACCATGTGCTCCCCCTTTCACTCTCGTTTAGGCTGAAAAATAGTGCCTGCAAAATAATTTTTTTTCCTGTATGGCCAAGAAAACAATTTGACAGATAAAACTAAAAGGGTCTGATCTACTATATTAGCGATGAAAACATTCTAAAAATAACAAATGACTTTAAAAATTGAAGGGAACAGTCGATCGCCACCATTTGTGCATCTCTGTGATTTGAGTTTAGCATGTAGACATCCAGGTGCACAGCCCAACCTTCGCTTCTGACCTGAATCACATCTCATGGAGTAAGAACAAAATCCAGGACGAACTTCCACTTTGATCTGTTCTGTAAATATTTTCCCCTTCAACTGTTTTTATGTGGTGGTTTGCTTTCACTTTTTCTCCTCAGTCTCACACTGAGTGAGGTTAGCACGTAGCACTTCAACATCAGTAAGCTTTATCAGTGGAAAGGGTTAATTTAACCCTGTACACGTTGCGTTAGGGCCAGAGTGCTGGATCATGGCCTGATTACAGGAGAACCACAAAGGGGTCAGTGCTTTGTTATGGCTTCTTTCTGTTTATATATGCAACTCGAACTAACAGCTATGAATTTTTAAAAGTAGGCTGGCATGGTAATGGGTAATTAATCAGCCAAAGTGTCAAGATGGTTGACTAAAGCAACAGGACTACCAAAGGGTACTAGTCTATTTCATGCAATTTCAATGAAAGATCTAGATGCAAAAAAGGTAAATAATAATATCACAGATTCCATGCTGATCTGAACTGGTAACTTTCTCGTAGTAGGCCAACTTTAATATAATAGACTAGATCTATCAATAACCTAGCTGCATCTAGAGCTGGCTGTAGTGTAACTAGATCTAGATCCAGAGACGGGTAAAAGTGCGGAACTTCAGCCCTCCAAATTCTTGCTCGGCAGGTAATGCTTGTTTTAGCTGTTCTGTCAAGAGCATGCACCCCCACTTTCAATAAAAAAAATCAGCTGATATTGATCATTTTCACACTGTCCACAAAAGGAGAAGTCACACGCTAATAGTTGAAATTCCCAGCAGGGAATTGCCAACCCACGAGTTTTACTGTACAAAACATCCCTGTAGGGAACTACTCGCCTAATCGCTAACGTCACGTCCTTGCTGGGATCCATATAATTATTAATATAGCCTACCCTCGCAATTTGGCAAATGAACCATGATGGAGAAAGTTAATTTCCATTTTGGAATAGCGGAACATGGATGTGCAGAAAAATAGCAATAGTGGGCTAAAGTGTACTAGATCTAACCTATCTACAGCCTAAATTCTAGATCTAGAAACGACTGGAAATAAAAAGCTTCTATCTAAGCTTACTTAGCTCTAGATCTAGCCTAATATAAATTATTTATTACTAATCTAGTATTAGATCTACTAATAAAATAGGCCACGCTTATTCGCAGACGTCTGTGAATAAAATCAGAATCTTATTCGCAGATGGATTCTTGGTTTGTGATTTTTTAAGAAGAGCTACTTATGCGTCAAGTGACAACCTCCTCAGCGTAAAATGGCGTTTGGTTGAGCTATCGATGAAACTTTCACCAAAACATTTTTGATGGCGAGAGCTGTCCAGTGTCTGTGGGATACAAAATCGCCCAAGTACCATAACAAGCAGGCGAGAACCAAAGCCTTCTGAATTTTAGCGAGTGATTAAAGTCTAGAAAGATCAGATTAACTTCACATACATACATGTTGAAAAGCTGACAACGAACAATTTCTTTGCTCGAAGAGTGAGAGGCCAGCGGCGGCCACCCGAGCATCCATCTCAATCACATGACCGAAACAAATGATGCGCATCACTTCTCATTCAGAAAAATGAACCAGAGTAAACAAACAGCATGTCGAGGGGGAAATCGGAAAGGCAGAAGAGTTCGTCCTCCAATGCCGCTCATTCCTTTTTTCTATTCCAAAAACATACCGGAAGTAAACTTGCCTCCCGGGTTCGGGGGTAAGGGTGGAATTCGAGGCTCCCCAAGATCTGACTTTTTTTTTAATGGCCACTTTGTTTTTTTGCGTTTTCCCCCACTGATCATTGCTTTGCTCCAGAGTAAAAAATTGCGACTAGGAATTATTTTATATTTTTTTTACAATTTTTTTTAGATGAATTATTATTATTGTAATATTAGCCAATTTTGTCGGGTGTGAAATCACAGAGAAAGTCAGAGTCAGAGCAATAAAAATGAATTTAACTTCAATGGAAACAAAAAAGGAATAAAACAAAACATGACAAATAGATCCAGGTTACTGTGGAGAAATGAGCTGTTCAGTTCACACTGTCTAAAAGAAATCATTTAATTAGCCTACATACTAGATCTACTATTACTATCCTCTACATGTTTAAAATTTAATTTCTGTCCCGTTCAGTGAACAGGAATAAATAGTCTCTGATAGACAAATCAAATGAACAGGAATCAAGTAATCTGGAGCACACTAGTAACATTGATTACCTTCCCCACAACATCAATTTTGCAAAATCTTTAAGGAAAAAAATCCTAAAAATGAACAATCTTAAGGAGATTAAAAAAAAAAATGCTCTTGCATGGGATTGTACCCACAACGAACCAGACCCATAGAGTTAGACTCTGGAGTCTGACTGATATTGATAACCACAGATGCTAGCCATTGCGCCATCGCAGACTGTGGAATACGAGAGTGCTTTTCCATAGTTAGTAGACAGCACAAAACCAAGAAACCCCCCATCTGCGAATAAGATCAGGATCAGACGTCTGCAAATTTATAACCACTTGGATTTTGGAATAAAATATTTATTAGCCTACTGCCGTACTGGAGTAGGCCTACTGCACTGGGGAGGAATTCCTTACGAGATCAGCATTAATTTCCGGTCTCTTAATAAATAATATGGCCATATTTGATCAATTTGAATTTCTCTGGTTATTTCTGGGTTACCTTTCACCATATCCAGGGAATCTGCTCTAAAGAATTTTATTGTCTGGGATAAAGAACGTCTTTCGCATCATGTGTGATGGCCTATCGATAACTCATCTCACGCGATTGGTAAGATTCTTGTCCTCCTTAACAACAATATTACTCCTCTAATTACACTTAATTCAAGAAAAAATTGCTCAGTTGAACTGAATACTTGTAGGCATACACTTTCATCCGAGCTGAAGACATTTATCTATCAAATAAAATAATCACATGTACCTGATGATCTGCCGTGGCCATGATTGCGAGCCTCGGAGGAAAAAGGGCTTCATGGGAAGATTTTGCTTTCCACTTCCGCTCAGTGAAATCGTTGAAGAACATTCGTACTATAAATGTTCCGGACTTTCGACTTTGTTATCAGTGTTGCTGAATAAGCCATGACAATTCATCGTTGACTTTTAATAATATTGTATAAACCCATATTTACTTATATATACAAGAAACAATACATCTTGTGGGTTCAAAGATTTTTTTCTTAATAGTGAATCATATTATAATAAAAAAATAAAACATTGAAACCATCCTTTAACGACCAATGTCATTTGCTCTTCAGTCTTCATTCCCCGACCGACCGTTACAATGTCTCTCCGGCTTGTGTCCAGCTGTACTAGAATTGTGTCTCCAAATATAAGGAGGCGGTTTGCTGTAAGTTTTCTTTCATCGACGAGGTTTAGTTTCACACATAATTTGCCTAATTCTGATAATTTTTATACCTTCTATTCTCTGTCGGAGCTTTTCAAGCAAATGTGACCGTTACTTCACTCTTCAGCAAGTCGTCAAGGACGGATTCACTCACTCTCATACTCATAGTTCATAGGGGCATACGCTAGGCTACTTGTTCAAAGTTCTTTCTTAGATATAATCTTTTTGTTTGTTTGCACCTCATTATTACATAAGTTTGCGCCGCTTCTTCATAGATTTAGCTCTAGATCTAGATTTCTATCTAGATCTAGATCTAGATTGAGATCAGGGTCTGGATCTAACATAACAAGTAACGTTAGTCAGTGTCTGACTTTTGGTTCAAGAAATCCAATACTGCAAAAACCTGGTACTGATACTGATAGGAGCAGAGTAACTCAAGAGAGCTTTTTGGTTGTCGCACTTATGGTTGAGGTATCAATATTTTTAATTGGTCAGTGTGAAGGTAGAGTCTAGATCTGGAGGTCATCCATCAATGTCGACAATGATATTGATAATTAATATATGGCCGCCCTTATCCGTCAACATTATCGACGGATACTGCCCAGCTTTATCCGTCAACATTATCAACGGATACTGCCCAGCTTTATCCGTCAATATTATCGGCGGATACTTGGGTTTATCTGGCAACACTATCGGCAGATATTGGGCCGCCAACAGTATCGGCGGATAAAGCTCGGGTTGACTAATGACAAACAACAACAACAAACAAACAAGCAAACTGGATTTTTTAAAAATTACTAAACAGATTGATTACACAAAAAGACTTTTATAAGAAAAGAAGGAAAAAAAAAACCCTACCCTGCTGAGAAATCGAACCACTGTCCCCCCATTGACAGGCGTAGATACAAAAAAAAAAAAAATGGATTTCTTCCGTTATTGTTCTTGGGTGAAAAAAAAAAAAAAAAGATTTATGCCTAATAAAAAGAGTTATATGGAAAAAAAAACAAAACAACGCCGTGCTGAGAATCGAACCTCAACCTCCTGATTGACAGGCAGTAAGATATCTCTGGGCAGAGATGCTAACCACTACGCTACTGAGGAACCTGACTAGTTACTAAATAAGAATGACCAAACCAAGTAACCCATATCAAGTTCAATGGAATAGACCTGAACCTTCGTATGTATCCATTTAATCAATAATGTCACGAGCAGAGTTAGGGTCTTGGGGAGCATTCGACTGCACGAGAGGCAGCTAACTCACACTCGGACACAACCACACAAGAAAAGTATTAAACAACTAGAGTATCTATATATGTCAGGCCGGTCAGGCCATATTTTACATAAATATTAATAACAAAACAAAAGACAATAGAGGTATATTCAAAGCAATAAATTCTAATTACTAACTTAATGATATTCATGTAACTATGGTTAAGTGACAGTTGAGTCGCCACTGGCCAGTCGCCAGGCAAACTCTCCATTAATCATATGGACTTGAATGTTAGGAGAGCCCGGTACGTTCAAAGCCTACAGAAGCACACTTCGGCTTGTAGGTAATTCAGCAGTTGCAAAAAAACTATATATATATATATGCACAATCACTATTCAATTCATCAACAATGTGCCATATTACTTCAATCATACTATGGAAATAATTCTATAACACAGGCCACTCGTCGTCGAGTGCCAGCTGGGGTTTCCTTAGACTTCCTATGAGGCTGTGGTTCTCTCTCTATCTCTGATCTTCTATTATGCTTGAACAATTAAGATATATTACCATTGGTCACGCCTACTGGTAGGCGCGAACATCAATATAGCGCAGCGTGGGCTTTCAAAGGTCAGCCCACTCAGACCTTTCTTTCTAGAGCTCAGTCAGTCCGTTAGCAAGGATTCTAGTCTTCAAAGCACACAGTTCAGGTACTGGCCAACCGGAGATACTTCACGGAACGATGCTTGGCTTCTCGTCTGTACTCCCTGAATCTGAACGTTACACGATGTTTTATACTATCTAACTACCCAGCAGTGCTAGTCCGCTGGCCCAATTAGTTCAGCAATCTCATTGGCCGAAACCTTCCACCATTTTAATTGTAGCAATACGTCTGCACTATTCTACCAGCCAGTTAACGTGCAAAACTTGTCTAGTCATACTTAACAATGTCAACTATCCCCACCTTGTTTCACCCCTACTCCATTACTTATTAATCACGAACATTAAAACCGACAAGCGTGAATCTAACAGTTTAACTTTACATTTATTTACCCACCAACTATAATTCGCGAGGACCGTTCAAGGCCACCAGCCAATTTCTCATGGCCCTGGTAAAAAAACCACTCACGCTCTGCGTGAGTTTTAATAACACTCGAATCATGACAAATAAATTTCCAAATCTCTCCAATTTCAATATCGTTTTCAACACTCGCCCAATACGAACATTGATCGCTTCGGGATGAACGGAATAAGGAGGGAGGAAGACGGAGAAAGGTTCGAATCCGGGGAGATAGCTCGCAAATACAGAATTTATGTTGACAGATAAAAAAAATCCTAGAGGAAATTTTATATCGACGGATAAACACTTCGTTAATACATGTATATTGCTGCAGGGCCAGAGCTACACACGCTCAATCGATTATAGAACAACCAAGCTAAATGTCCCTTTTGTGACCACTCTACTCTAGACCGCAGTGCAACCACCAACTGGATTGAAGTGCTACCACTGACATAATTTCTTCTGGAGAATGGTTTTTCAGTTTTTTTTGAATTTCAAATGAACTGATTGTCCTTTAATGGAAATTAACATCTCCCTAGTATTAGCAATCAAAATAGGCACTGTCAACTCACCAGAGCCTGTAGATGGCACTAGGATCATTTCCTTTAGTATTAGTATACCTCCCAGTACACTGATCTAGTTTCCTTTACTAAAAATCTTCAATCACATGTGGCCATAAAAATACGCAGGGATCAGCTACTCTACTCTCACTTAAAATTGTGGTTTTAGTGAAACAGCACAACTAAATCATGACGGCATGCTGAGGATACAATAATTAGGAAGTTATTTTGAGCAATTTCAGGTTTTGGTTGCACATGTCATGTGACCTGTTCGCAACAGTAGCCTACCGCCATCAGTATGTCTCATGCTTTTCTTTCTTTCCTAAGGGCACTTTCCCTCTTTCTCCTGCTTTAATTTTTTAGTAGGTAGTCCAGACTGATTTTTACTTTTCACCCTATCTCATCAATTATTGTCTAATATGATGCTTTCTTTTAAATTTTGATACCAAATTTATTATTCTGGCTGAAAGGCTTTGAAAGTTATGGCATTTTCAAAAGTGAAAAAAACACCTCGAATTTGCCACCTTTAGCAAATTGCAGGATAGTTCAACTTTGACCCCCCTATAAAATGACGGTTTATTGAGTCACGGCATTAAAAATTCTTAATTTCAGAGTCAAAGGGGTGTACATTACGCTCAATTTTTTTTCATGGGGTACGAAAATAATACAAGCACCTCATTTTGATTTTATTTTTTTTAGTCATCAAACTTCATCCGATGTCAATTTTTTGTGAACTCTTACAAGGGAGACAAAAATGTTTTGTTTTTTTTAATTGAAGAGGAGGTCAACCGTTTTCGCCATTGAATTAGCACTGAACGTCGGACAAATGTGACAAAATCAAGCATTGGATGGGTCTATAAATAAAAACAGTCGGCGCTCATGCCCCATATCTGATCTTGGCATCCACTTATAAATTCCTAGCAACCTGATCTCGCTGGCGGCCTCAATTCAAGTCATAGACATATAGATCTGTATATTTTCTGAAAGGGCATTCATTGGTTTACATTTTTGTACCATTTTCATCAACACTGGATAATTTCAGTTGTCCGGAAATTAGAGTTATATCCCTTTACTTAGGCATCGGGACATGAAAAATGGGAAGCCCCTTAGGCATTGTGCTTTATATCTTTTCACCAGCTTTAGGCAAGAAAGGGTTGAAGAAGGAACAAAGTGGGACTTCAATTGTGTAGAGTTATGCAGAATGTCAACAAAAGCAGTCGAGATGTGTGGATTGAACTATACAACAGTTGGATCTTTCTTCAGTATTTGTGCATAATAATTTGACACCATAGTAGAATCTGCAAAAAGACACCATCCTAGCTTGACCAAAAACCAGCCCAACAAAACGTGAAAAAGAATTCCATCATGAAGAAATTAATAAGGAGGGAAGGAGTTCTGTACGTACCAACCACCCTGTCAAGATCGACCCTTTACCCCTGTCCTTAACCCCAAACCTTTGTTTTACGGTTGGAGGGGTAGGGATAAAACTTGGTTGAAACAGGTGCTCAGCTAAAGCTTTGTACCTATCTACTTCTTCCTAAAAGTAAACAGAACCTGATTTGAAGTGGCAGAAATGTCCTGCATTTAGAGTATTAGAGGGATAGGACTTAGGAGAAATATTTGTTCTACAAAAAAAGTCTCTCTCTACCAGGATTTGGAACAAAAGGCAATGGAGTAAAGTGCAAGATGGTGTAGCAGTATGCACATAATTTATAATACATGTACTTAAATGCTTAAACAAGGCACATTATTATGTGATCTGTGAAGTGTATTGGGCATTGTTTTGCATCTTATCGTAGGAAAAAAATTGAAGCCAAAATATAGTCCCCCCTCCAAGTTAGTCCTGCCTGTAACTCGGGAAGCATTTTATTGCTTCTCACTTTGTAACCCTTATCAGTGCAAGGCTACTTTTTTTTGTGTGGCATAGAATGCAGCGTCTCCTGTTTGTATACTCAGTTGCTCCCACTTATTTATTGTTTTCTTCACACTAGTGTCGCTTGTTTCGTATCGAACAAAATCAAAGTGATATCATCTGATTATGCTCATTTTGATAAAATGTAGTAACTATTTGTCATATTCATGTAATAGTGCTGACGTTCAGAAATTTAATCTGGGGAAAATCTGAGGGAAGATTTTGACTTGGACGCTGGTTTTCATTTCCATGTGAAATGTGTAGTGATGTAGGTGTAACTGTAAGCATAGACTTAGCAGAGTCCCCTGAAAAGTAAAGATTTTGGCATTGCATCCACTTTCATTTTGAATAATAAATTATTGAGTGAGTTACTTGTTGTTTTAATTTGGCATTGTGATAAAAAAAAAAAAATGGATTTGTTCACTATGTTACAAAGTGTGTTTTGTTGATTTTTGGTTGCATTGTTTTGCTTACTTTCAATTCATCGGCGTATAAGTGGTTCCATGGGTCTTTTCCAAAGGGAATGGATTTCATAAAATTACAATATGGTGTAATTTCCTTGAACAGTATTCAGTACAATGAATGATGTGGCATGAAATTGCTGAGAATAAAAAGATCTTTTCAGATAAGACACAAACTTCTGAAATTCAGTGTGAGATACCTATAATATATAAGACAGCAAAACTGCATTTCACATTATAATAGGGTGTGGTAAAAGCCAAATATTGGAATTCATGTGTGCATATTTTAACTCTGCATTATTACTATTGTTTGCCAGAGTGTCCAAGCTGTGAGGCAGTCTATGAACATGAGCAGTGCTGCTACAGAAAAGCCCCCAAAACCACCTAAAGCAGCAGCCAAGGGTAAAGCACAGGCTCTAGAAGGTATGAAGTTCAGGGCTTTGCTTGTGTTGGCTTGTGCCAGGAAGTAACAAGTATTTACGTTGTTGCAGTAGTATGCTTTTCTCAGTGAGAAATTGCTGACTGTTTGCCTTTCCCAGTTGTAACCTAAATTTTCAGTTTCTTTTCATCATTTTTTTTTACATAGCAATGACAACTACGGTTCCAAAAATAGCATCATGATCTTGATATCTGCAATCAGATAGTGGGATTTGTCAGTGTTAGGCATTGGTAATGGAATTACATAACAAATGAATAACTTAACTCTCTTGTTGGTATTCTTTCATTTCAACATTAATAATTTAAGATGATTTGTCACATTGTCAAACATGCAATATTATAAGAAACTGCCCATGGTCATACTCACAGAATGGGGTAAATATCAGTCGGCCAGCTGTGACTGAGCTGCATCCCATTTCACACCCCAAAAATCTGAAGAATCTTGTTCAGAAAATGGACCATTCTGCCGTGCAAAGGCAGAGTGACGTAACTGATGAAGAACAAAAAGGGCACCTACGTTGCTCTGCCTCAGAACAGCAGCATTGTCCTGTTCAGGCCAACACAAATATAAATATAAATTAAATAGAAACATTTTTTGCATTAACTCCCTGATCTAAACCTGTTTTCGCTATCCTTGCATATTTCAAGTTTCTTAAATAGGATTAGAAGCATTGTCAAATCAACTCAAGGTTGTAGTTTATGTGGGGCATTCCAGTTGTATCACTTAAATTACTCACTACATCACACATATGTATGTAACTGTTGCAAAGGCAGAGCAGTGCTAAAGACACCTAATTAGAGTCTGTACATGTCAGTTTTATCTCACCTTAACTTTACTGTCTTATTAACATACATTTCTTTAAATCCAACATTGCATTGCGAGTGTATGCAAATAGAAACAAAAAAACTTTGAAAACAAGGTTATATGTTACCAGACAAATTTGGCATTGAATGAAAGTGAGAAAACAGTACGGCAGGCTGGAGTTGGTCTGTTCTCAGTTCTTATTGTTTTGAAGGATTAAGTTACGATCAGTGGTAGATGTGTACAGCGTACATTGAATATGATTGAAGCCCAGTGATTGTTTGCACACCAAATGACAATGGAAACTTCTTGTTCTGGAAAGATCCAGCAGTTTGTTAGTTATAATATTTAAATCTTCATTTAAGATAAGATAAAAAAATTCTTTCCCTGGATATCTGAGTACATGTATATTTCATCACTGCAATTTGAAAAATGCAGTTTTCTACTTAACAGAACTATACAAATATGCACCTAAAATTATACCACAACAACAGTGGCTTTAGCTCTGAAGCAAGACTGTTCAGCTTTTACTTACAGAGCTTCAGTTGCTCTTCTCTCCTTGTGTGAGGATTTTAATTAAGATATTTATGTGTACTTGTATTTCTTTTATGTCTTCACATAGGTGTTCATGTAAATGTGTTGTTTTGAGTTTGGTAATTGAGATTTCTTAATAAATTAGTTTTTGGTTAATTGTTCTTTGAACCTGTCATGTTCAGACTGGTGGGGAAAGTTAATACATGTACGTGTAGTCTGATTTGATGAATGTTTTACAGACTCTCATAGTAAAATTGCTGACAGTTAACTCTGGACAAAGAAAAAGGATCCAGTTATTAGTGCATTTAATTATAAGACAGTCATGTTTTGCAGAAAAATTGAAAATAATATGTGATCTCATATTTTTATTTTTTATGTTTAGTGCCCCCAGTTGTGGAAAAAGGAGACACATACAAAGCCGGAGAGACATACTTCAAATTCAACCCTTACAGTTTCTATGACATAGAAAGAGAAATGCAGCCAAAAAGATTAGAACAACCCCGCTCCAGTGAAAAGGCATCATAGTGTTTCAGTTGATTTTATGTTTTGTTCTATTTTGAGGTTTGATTGTTAAAGATGAAAAGAGAAAAGGTTGCGGTTGCTTGTTCTGTTATGGAAGATTCATCTTATCTTGTGAATGGGCTTCATTGTCCTGTTTAGAGATATATCACTTTGCTACACTGATGCCAGGGATGGGAAGTTGTGTGAGATTTGTTGTGTAGAAGAAAGTGTATATTTTCAGAAATTACTTATGAAAGCAGATGAGATAGCAAGATCTATGCCTTGTTTGATTCTTTCATGTCTTGCTGATAATGATTATATTCATCCTTGCTCTTGGCTTCGCCATAGTGATCACAGTACCTGTTTGCCAAATCGCATGGCACTCAAATCTCGTGAATAAGGAAAACTGATGACAGCATGGTCAAGAGACTTGAAATTTCAGAGTTGTCTATAACTGGCTCAGATTAGCCATTCTAAGCCAGGTCTAACCCAGTGATCCTGTCAGTGATATACAGTGATTGCATTTATGTACAATTCTGCTTGCTATGTGTAATGGATTGGTTTGGAACATCTTTCTTTACCTAAGTTTTGAGAAGCTGATGGAGGATGCTCTAGAGAAATGTAAAGCAAACAATTACATGTATTGTGCCATTAATGTGAGTAAATCATGTTGTAGATTCATAAAAATATCAGATTTGTAAGTTCAGTAGGTTCACATTGGTTGTATAGACTTATTTGAGCAGATTCCATTTCTTTCATTAGAACACCTAGCAATATCATATTGTTTGCAGTGCACTAATGCTTTGTTAGAGTACTAGGGGAAGGTGTCATTATGGTTCTGGTCATGCAAAATCCCAACCAGCTTTTATCCTGCTCCTGGCAGTTTCCATCACCCATGATGTGAATAATAAGAGTAAAGTGATTAGCATAGCCCAAACACCTATACTGAATGGTTAACATAGCTTCAGAAAAATGACTACATATTGTACATTATGTTTGGTCTTTGCTTTTTCCACGAAATAATATTGAAATGCTGTATGTTGTACAAAGTTAACAGTTTAATTTTGGACTTTGCACCTGTATTGCAATGTTTGAAAATTAAATTTGGAGTTGAATTTTATAAATACTTTTACTCTTTGATTTCATTTAAGCTGTGTCCTGTCTGAACATGCCATGTTGCATTTGAAAATGTTCGCCCTGTTGTTCAGATTGAGTAATTCTTTTAAAAAATGAAGTCTTGCCATCACACTTGTGTAGAAACCACGCATTTTGTGATGTAGATGAATCATATTTGTGCTGAAGTATAGGCTGTCCACTGTTTCATAAGCTACAAGCTTGAGAAAACTGCAGTCTTTGTACCAAGAACAAAAACAAACAGTACAGATGTGCATGTAGTTTTAATACATTTTTCCAAATCAGAAACTTTGCATTTCTTGTTTTGAAGATGGCATGGGCCATCCATTTCTATTACTGATTAACATTAAGAAATGTAATGCAGTCAGTACCAGTGTATTATTTAAACTGTCACTGTCATGGTGTTTGTAGGAAGTTTGTGCCATTCAGGTGCAAGTTCAGAATGTTTAATCACAAAATCTTAGTACATTGTACATGTACATGAACTCCATCATCACCCACTTTGAGAGTTAAAGCCCAAAGCCAGCATGCATAGACTGAAAATATTGACATTTTAATAACCCTTGTCTGTCCTTTCAAAACTGGTGAAAGAATATCACAATTGCATTCTACCTCATTGTTTGGTAGAAGTTAGTTTTCATTACCTTTCCACATTCACTTTCATTTATTATTGGTCTTAATTTTACATTACATTGAATTTAACTTTAGATAGAAATAAGTTTTGATGGCTTTTCCACATAGAATACTCATTTAAAAGTATTGTTACCAAAGTCACCAGCATAAAATTTGCCTCTACAAAATTTTGCCAGAATGCCTGATTCTGTGATGAAAGTGGGTTATAAAGCCAGGTAGAGGCCTGGAGTATTGAGTCTGATATTATAATAATATTATACATATTATACATATATTATAGATCCATGGAATGAGAATAAAATAACAACAAAATTGCTTCTAATATACACTGTAATATTGTAATTGTTTATCACATATCTTAAGGGAAAACATACTCTATAAATTGTGACCAGCTGAAAATGCAACCCAGCAGCAGTTAGTGATGAATAATGAGGGGATGTGAACTTATGGACTATTTGTCTGTCTGCTGGCTAAAGGTCTAGAAATCTACACTGTATATAGAAGTCTATATACTTTCATAAAATGAACTATAGTATATATATATATACATTTTTGATTCACATTGAGATGGGCAAATTGCATACACCAGGAAGCATATCTGCAAATTGCTTGGATAGACATGTTTGATACATCAATCTACCATTTGAAGCCAGAAATATATTTTAATGCTGACCATGAACTTAAATCATCAAGGCAATATACTACTCTCAAATATAAAAAAAATGAAAATAATAGAGGATCAAACTCAAAGAGTTCTGAATAGATGATCAGGAAAGGATTTATAAATAAAGCCGATGCAAACTTGGTACCAAAATTGGTCAGGGTGTTTTTATTGTCTTTAAACAAACAACTTTACTACATTTCAGGTGAAAATATACTGTCGAAATTTGCTGAACCCCACAGGTAATGTAAATGAGACCGGACAAACACTTGCATGTGATTACTGACTGAATGAGCTGGAATCGTTTTCTCTGTCTAAAAGAATTGGCTTTTACTGAGGGTAGAACTAGAAGAGCATTTAAATTTTGATACATCACATGTAGTATTGTCCGGCAATAAATTTGCAACTTTTTTTTTAATGGCAATTTTATTCCTTGGCTTAATGGTTTAGGTGGGTCACAATTTTAATGACATGAATACATATGTATGGAATTATCAGTCAACTCCAACTGCATAATATCAGAAGAGCTTGCACAATTTAATAATTGAAAATATGACACTCTATTATATATTTTTGCACAAGCAGGAGAAACAAGTTCTCAGAATTGATAAAAACTATAAGAGAGTGACAAATAGACAATTAAGACTTGTTCTGTTGTCAGCATTTTGCAAGCTTAGTACCTGGCATTCAGAGTGGGAGCCTGATGTCATGGCTGTGTTTAGCAATTTGATTAACACAAAGACAAGCTGGGGTGTACAAATATGACTGATGAAATATTTTTCAGCTTTTTAAATGAATTGCATAAAGGGTGTCACACAGATTGGACTGAAATGCAGAATAATTTATTGAGGGGCTTAGATCTGGTTCTGTATCATGTCTAAGAACATAAAGCCAAAACAAAATATTGAAAAAAAAATGTTCTTCATGCTCACTTTAGGCTGAAAAATTCAGTTCCTATAGGTTGTCTCCCTCTAAATATCACGCCAGCCCTGGGTTATTGTGCTTTGCAGAGAAAACAGCATCCTCACGGATCTGTGGTACACAGTTTATTTTTGACTCCAGGTTGACTTACACATAGTTCAATACTAGCCTATTCAATTGATGACATGAAGTAAAAAACTGTTCTATTAATTTTTTTTTTTCCATACTATGTAAATAGGATTAAATCTTCCTCACCAAAGGTCATCAACACCTCATTGCATAGGTTGTTTATTTGGTTGTTTTTAACATTCTTACAATTGTACCAATGAATAAAAATCTGGTCTTACTCTACATTAATTCAAATTGTTTCCACATGAAACTGAGTTCCAAGATTTGAAAAGGCTTTCATTTAAGCGGTGGGCGAAGACGAAAATAATTTCATGTAGTTTGTTTTTGTCTTGGAGGTACTGGACCTCTATCCCATTGAAATATTGGAAGGTTTTGTGTATACTCATGAGGTTATCTCAGATTCTGACAAAAGTAGAGTTAGACCACTTTTTTTTTTATTCATGGCCAGAGTTTATCTATCGGTGTTGATGTACAGGCAAAAAGGGTGAGAAATAACACTTTTACATATGTACATGTAATAATTGCATGTAGTACTCTATAGAACAATATAATGCACATTTCCTTTATTTGTATTTGGTGATCAAAGGAAGATGAAGGAAAATTGGGAGAGAAGGGGAAATTCTTGTCTGAAGCATAGTCAAGTCATATTGTAGTCATAATGTTTTGTCAAGTGTGATTTTAACTTAAAAATGGAAAGATACAGATTGCTGTGCAGCTTATCTCAAAGACTTTACTTACATGACTGAACATTTTTGCAGAGGAATATCACCGGCGACTGCTGCCTGAAGAATATGGTTATCTCGTGGAATGTAAGTTTCATTATTTCATTGAAGTGAGAAATCCTCCGTACAAAACACACTTCATCTGTGGTCATGACTTTCCAGTTCATCAAAGGCCACCACTCTTCCTCACCATTCATTAGCTCTCTTATGACTCACAAATTCACAGCTGTTTGTCCAGAAACACTGCAATGAAATTGTCTCCAGTCAGCTACAATACGTCTAATTTTGATTCTAAGGCCCGTGATGAGTTCTACGTAGTGCACACTGCTTATAAATAAAATACAGCTGGTGAACATTCATTTCATATCTCTCTATCTAGCACCTTTCAAATCACTAAACTATGTTATGTCCATTCATAAATGGTGTTGATATTGATCCAACCGTTCATCCCCACCTCAGTGGTCATTGTTCATTTATCAATCCCACTGAAATTGAATGCACCTGCTGTGCCATGTTATGTAAGAAGACTATTCTCACCAAGAACAAAATGTTGCAGGCAACACAAAAAAAAAAAAAAAAGTAAAAATTGTCGTTCAGTTTGAATTTTGTGGTGACCTGAGGAAATTATTAGCTGTGCAAAATTATGCCCAGATAAAAGAAGTAGAATTCATTTCATTAATAAACTTATGTTAAAAAGTGAATTAGATCTACATTGGCATTACACACAGATTTTTTTGTTCTAATATGGAAGTACTAGTCAGTGAGGTATAAGAACTGAAAGACAATGCTAAATACTTAATAATGTAGAAAACTAGAAAAAAGGCACTGACAGTCGGAAAGAGAATTTACCAGTTTCAAACAACCAGCTCTTCACTGTCCTCCCCTACGGTACCATCTTCAGGGCCAGGGAAAGCAGATCTCATGCCCAAAAAATACTTGGAGCGCCCAGTTTTGCCAGTGGTAGAGAAGAGATACAAGTTTAAGTGGGACAAAAAGAAGGACCCATATTGCCATGCCAGAATCCCTCTATGAGGTGAGCAAAGGGAAAGGTCATACACTGTACTACAGACACACTACACAAACTCAATAATTCTGTTAATACATGTACAATGTTGGATATGATGAGACCCTGCGAAAAGTCTCTTTTTAGTACATGCATTATACATACATTGCAACATTTGCAGGACACTCCTGTGCTAATGAGTTCATTGAGATATGTACTGCTGAACATGCGCCATATGTCATTAAAAATGCATGGTAAAGTATCAAAATGTGGAACTGAAATCTGATTGCTCTGTCAACTCTTAACAGCATAATGAAGCTTTGTTCTTTACTTAAATAAGAAGCACCGTATTTACTGAGTATATGACAGTGTAACTTGTTTCACAGCGATTCAAACTGTAATGTATCATGTATTATGTGATACGTCTTTGAAAGGATGAGTCATAATTTGGGATGAATTATGAATGTTCATGCCATATTTCGCTGTATGCAGTTCACCAAACACCTTTTATACATTTTCGTGCAGACTTGACCATATCAGTGAGAACTAAGGTGTTCACAGTCAATAATGTAGTGGACTGTTTCATTACTGCAGGTGAGAGTTGTATGTACTGTACTTTTCAGTGATTCAGAGAGAGTCATTGTTATCTTTGTCATACCTTAGTTCATATGATTGTGACATGGAAGATTGGTGGTTTGAGGAAAAAGATCAATTGTTTTGTTTTTGCCATTTTCACTACTAAATTATACCAATATGAGGATAAGTTATGATTTGGGCAGAGACATTTGACGGGTCCTATAACTATTTTGTTGAAATGTTTACGTGATTCAAAGCTCAGGTTTTGATATCCTCAGACCGTACACGGACATGGTTCAACTTGCTTGATGACTGTGATGATCAAGCCTATGGAAGACCAGAGGACAAATTTAATGTTTGACAAAAATCAAAGACAGAATTTCCGACATCAGTGGTTGTTCTCCTTCTAATGGTAACTTAACCCAAGATGGGGAACTTGGTCAGTGATTTCACCCTAGACATTACAGAATTTTGACCTCTGGCCACAAGTGACGACTTGCGGAGTTTTGACCTCTGGCCACAAGTGATGACTTGCAGTATTTTGACAGCTTTCAATGACACTGATGAGAAAACGTGTGCAGGGATGAATGTTGCAGTTTCAGTGGTGATGATTATGAAACAAGAACTGATGCATGTGTGAAGAAGATTTGCTAATTGCAGAGTGCTCGTTGCATCCTGAAGTTGTTCATGTTGAACTGCTTTTCTGAACTCAGTGGATAGGATTGTTGCCACACAACTTCTGTGCATCCAGTTTCCATCACTATTCAAGGGATGGTCAGACATGAATCACACCAATCATTGGTCATACTCATAGACTACTCTCTGAATACATTTGTGCATTCTACCACTATTACAAATTGACCTACTTATAACAGCCACTTGCACACTACAGCCTGTGCTATTTTTTATTTAACCAATACTGAGTAGCTGAAATACATGTAACACTTACAATGGTTCCAGTGCTAAGGGAAGGAAGTGTTACTGCTGCAAATTTATACATTACCCGAACAAGTCTTCGTATCACAAAAATGCAATTTGTTTTACATTGATTTTCCATTTTCTTACTTGAGCAATAATATTACAAAGAAAATTCATGCAGTGTCATGATTCTTCCCCTTCCCATCAGAACAGCAACACCATGGAGACTGGTACCACATATATATGACTTTTCTCCTACATCTCCATCCCCCGTCAAAAATCATTGTTCAATTTACAGTCAGTTGAGTCAGTGTCTCATAGCTCAGTGCAAATTCATGTTTCCACACAGAAGTCAGCATTCCACCATCTTCACCCGGTAGCTTTCACATTCAGCCACACTTTACATCTCATCTCCCAGTGCAAGCTAAACTGTCCCTGGACGCCATTTCATCATTTTTACCCTCATTTCAGTTGCCTACACATACACTACAGCATCTCTATAAACACCATGGCACCAAAATTAAACTGTACAAGTACTTTCCCATTGTAATCAACACTCAACTATCCTAAATTTTGTACTCCTATCACTTCCCAGGTTGTCTTTTTTCACAGGTTTTGTTCTTTTCTGCTATGCAATGCCAAAACTTTATTCTCTGTTTTTTCTACTATTTTCTGAAACCAGTGAGTTCTAATACTAAATTGTCATTTCCATTTCTTAAGACAATTTCCAGGCCTGAAACCTTCAAATGTTCACATTTTAAACTAAACCATTTTTTTCATATTGTGTTATAAAACTCTGGCAGGATGAGAAAATTCAATTGATGAACTGTGACCTAATTCATGATATATTTTCTGCTGCTAATCTTTATTGTTACAATTACACTCTGTTGATGTAAGAGTTTACTATGTGTCTATATTTATTAATTCATTCCAATACAATACACGATTTTGAAACAAGAAAGTAACTTCACAGTTTGACCACTCCTCTGCAGAAACACACTATATCACATGTGACAAAGTACATTGAAAACGTATGCAGAAACTGGAGACTATATGATACTGAGCTAGGAAGTAGGACATTATTTTTCACCCTTACATTGGGCGGGGTTGCAAGAACCAGAATTGTCGCTTATTCCTTCTGACTTGCAGAAAACATCCTGCCTTAAAAATAAACTTCATTCTTTTTGATGACGGTCGGGAATAATAAAAAAAAAAAAAAAGGAAAATAAAAGGAAAAACTGAATATTAAAAAAAAATAAGTAAGTAAGTGGGAACACA
Source organism: Onchidella celtica (assembly GCA_963931925.1). Taxonomy (NCBI): domain Eukaryota; kingdom Metazoa; phylum Mollusca; class Gastropoda; order Systellommatophora; family Onchidiidae; genus Onchidella; species Onchidella celtica. The sequence continues at coordinate 3,718,948 of OZ007575.1, forward strand.
CGCCAAAAGAGCAAAAAGGAAATTCTTAAATGACAAAAAAGAAGAAAAAAGAAAAGGGAACTTTACTGGAACAAAAAGAGCCACCAATAAACCTTTGAAAAACTGAATTTTTTGTTTTGTGTTTTCTTTCAAATGTTTGGTTGTTTTGTGTTTCTTTCCTGTGCGTCTTTTCTACTCTCCTATTAGTACTATTTGCACTAGAACTGCACCAAATACATACAGTACATAATATAATGTCGCCTATGTAGGTCAAACTGTGGATGTATGGTGTTGGTTGTTGGACTTGAAATGCTGTTAAAATCAAATGCGTCATTTATCTTAATCTTAATCTTATGGTGCCAGTTGTTATAATGAAATGTTATTGCAGATGTGAATAATGGACTGGGCCATCAGGTTTTTGCTTGCGTGATTGATAGTGTCAAGAAAAACAAAACATGAAAGGTTAATGCAGTTTTGTTTTAATTCTGCGTTAATTATGTATAATACATGTATGTATACATAATTATGTGGTATTACTGAGTGGTATAGAAGTGGGAACAGGAATGTTTAGAATAAATATACTGTACATATTTCCTGTTTTATTTTCAGGAATTAGCTACGTACGGTTCAATAAAAAATTACACTAGACATCTACATGTATTTCATCCAACATATTCAGTGAGAGGTTTTGTTTTCATATTCATCAAGGATCTCAATGTACATGTATCTCAGTCATACTCATAGATAGGGCCTGGGGTTATCTTACTTCTTAGTGCCCCATGCTGGGTCAAAATGTTTTCAGTATTACAACAATTAGCCTAACAGTGGCAAAGACATCGAGATGGCAACAACGTCAGTAGTAATGGTCAACAAAGCAACATTAATTTTAAAGCTCGCTAGCCGCAAAACACTCATCTGATAGAATTGATGTGTAGAAAAACCATTTTACATTTCCTGGGTTCCATCAAAGTTTATGACTGGGTCAGTACCACTACCAGTGATGGTGTGAATGGCTAATATAGAAAAACCAGAACAGCGGCAGATCTGGACACCGCAAACACACGAGAATATGACTAACTGTAACCACATAAAACATTCACGGTAAAAAAAACAAACAACAACTGCAAATTCAAATGTATAAAAATCCTTTTATTTTCCTACCTTTTCATCAAGCTTTGGGATACGATCAGTACCGGTCCCATTGAAGAGCGATGTGAAGTACATGTATTGAAATGGTGAGATCGGTATCGTAACCGATCAGTTTCAGTGAAATACATGTAGATTGTCTCCTTCACTATACACATCTCTCCTTCCCACCCCCCCCCCCAAAACCCCCACCGAACTCACGATACCTGTAAAATGTGAAAATATTCACACAAATGATAACATGCATGAGCAAAGGGTAACATATCACAGAAGCTGTAATATCTTGATATTTGTCAGATCAAAATATTCAAATACCGATATACATGACTTGTATATAATATAATTATGTACCGGTATTAAAAAAAAAAAAAATGAACAAGAGGTAAGACTAAGCGTAAGACTACGAGGCAGTCTGGCAATGGAGTGCAAGCACATTGTCATATTTCATTAACTGCTTCAGATTTGGTAAGATAGCCTATATCTTTAACACGCTGCCAAAATATTCCCAGTCAGATTTTTGTTGCGAACTTATGACCAGTTCCTGAATAGATTGTCGTGGCCAAGGAAAAGGCTGCTGTGGCTAGTAGCTAAACCCATTCTAACCCTAACCCTTGCCCTAATCCTAAACTTTCAACCAAAAAACAACAACAAAATTCACTTGAGCAAACAAAGCCTGATTTGGCTACATGGCCGAAGTACATGTATTACAGCAAACAACAACAACAACAACAAAAAAATGTAACCACATTCCAATAACAAAATGTCAAAAGATGCATGATATAATTCAGTTTGTAATGTAATTATAAATAAAAGATAATTCACATCACAGTTTTGAGAAATCGCAAGAATCTTACATTTCATCGGCTTGGAGGGAATTGATAATCAATAATAATTACAGTTGGTGAGTTTAAAAGTGCGTTCTAAGATCGTCCCTGGAGAATAACTAATACAGCTGTATTTAGAATTTTCCCACTGTTGGTTGATATGCCTACATATTCAGGTATGTGTGTATACATGTAGTACTTCACCCCCTTCCTGTCCGCACCCACTCCTTACTACTGGGTTTTCTATCCTCCCGCTGTCTCACATTCATAACCACCTTAAACAAATTGTTTTAATCAAACTGCCTTCTGTATCATAGGATATAGGGCAAGTAGCGCAGTCGACACTCGCTTGAGAATGATAATAGACTACGTAATTTCAAAAAGATTACTTGTATGCATGTATGTAGGTATGCATTATTAAATTATGTATGTATGTATGTTAATGTGTGGGTATGTGTGAAAGAGAGAGAAAGAATTCGTCCTGGTTTTTATGAGTAAACTCTGTCAGTTTGCCGGTCGCGTGATCTTGTCTGGGTCAATCACAACATTGGCGGGAAGTCCATGGCCTCCTCAGGGAGGGGGGCAAGTGGTGAAGATTCCTGGAAAATGAGAATGAAAAAAATATTTTCATAAGTAAATCACCCAACTACGGACAGTTTCGATACTTTTGAAAAAATCGATCCCTTGACTGTGGCAATAATTATGTTGATGTCTCGTTGATCAGAGGAAAAAAATCATTCCCAATTACAAATTATTAGTAATAATTTGTTAAACATTAAATACACTATACGGCCTTCCTTATTTTTCCCATCTCCAAGTCTTTCCGCTTCGTTTCTCGAGTATATGAAGGTACAAGGTGAAGTATGGCGGCTTCAGTGAGAGAAAGGGAGAGTGAAAGAGTTAAAAGTTAGAACATGGTATTGTCGCCCCTCCTTCACCCCCCCCCCCGAAAGAAAAAGAAAGCCTAACTTCGAAAGCATTTTGACATGCCTGCCTTGATGTGATTGTTGATGTAACGCATTTTGACATGCCTGCCTTGATCTGATTGTTGATGTAACGCATTTTGATATGTCTGCCTTGATGTGATTGTTGATGTAACGTATTTTGATATGTCTGCCTTGATGTGATTGTTGATGTAACGCATTTTGATATGTCTGCCTTGATGTGATTGTTGATGTAACGCATTTTGATATGTCTGCCTTGATGTGATTGTCGATGTAACGCATTTTGATATGTCTGCCTTGATGTGATTGTTGATGTAACGCATTTTGATATGTCTGCCTTGATGTGATTGTTGATGTAACGCATTTTGATATGTCTGCCTTGGTGTGATTGTTGATGTAACGCATTTTGATATGTCGGCCTTGGTGTGATGGTTGATGTAACGCATTTTGATATGTCTGCCTTGGTGTGATTGTTGATGTAACGCATTTTGATATGTCTGCCTTGATGTGATTGTTGATGTAACGCATTTTGATATGTCTGCCTTGGTGTGATTGTTGATGTAACGCCTTTTGATATGTCTGCCTTGATGTGATTGTTGATGTAATGCATTTGATATGCCTGCCTTGATCTGATTGTTGATGTAACGCGTGACGCATTTGATATGTCTGCCTTGATATGATTGTTGATGTAACGCATTTTGATGTGTCTGCCTTGGTGTGATTGTTGCTGTAACGCATTTTGATATGTCTGCCTTGATGTGATTGTTAATGTAACGCATTTTGATATGTCTGCCTTGATGTAATTGTTGATGTAACGCATTTTGATATGTCTGCCTTGATGTGATTGTTGATGTAACACATTTTGATATGTCTGCCTTGATGTGATTGTTGATGTAACGCATTTTGATATGTCTGCCTTGATGTGATTGTTGATGTAACGCATTTTGATATGTCTGCCTTGATGTGATTGTTGATGTAACGCATTTTGATATGTCTGCCTTTATGTGATTGTTGATGTAGCGCATTTTGATATGTCTGCCTTTATGTCTGCCTTGATGTGATTGTTGATGTAACGCATTTTGACATGTCTGCCTTGATGTGATTGTCGATGTAACTCAGAAATGAAAGTAAATAAACAAGGAGCATGTGATGATTGGTTGCTACAGGGAAATGGACAAGGCTTGCAATGTTTTCTGGTCTACTCATGTGTAGGCCTACTACTTTCATATATTAGCTGGGGAAAAGGTTCAACATAATATGAATAAAAAGATTTGAAAGACAAGTGTACAATCATCTGGTCTCACCCGTCCATAGGCATCTAGAAACCTGGCGTCGTACAACATCTGCAGAATGCCGTGTGTACTTCTTCTGCTCATGTACTCAGCCGGGTAGAGACCATGCTGGAGACAAGGAGGAAGGCACGCAATGTTACAATTTATTCACTCTCTCACAATTCATGTGACCATGTGGGGGCATGGGGAAGGAAGGAAGTCTTGCTTTGCTCGGCAGAAACTGTTCAAATTTCTTATTTCATAACAATATCTTCATGAGACATTGAGGAAGAGTCGTTTGCCAACCTAAAGTTCGTTTGAAGTAACTGGGTCAACTGGACCAAAACTGGGCAATATTCAGGCGAAGGTCGTGGTTCAATGTCTGATGGTAAGCACTCCAAATTTTATGTAGCCTTACATTCCAGAAGTGAGCATTTCTTTGATTTGTTTTCTAATCTGAAATTTTTTTTTCATTCTGAGCAGTTTCATGCCAGGTTTTTTTCTTTTTTTTGCTGTAAGATAAGCCGTTTTCAAATTTTATAAAATCTCTTTTGAAGACTTCCACAAGGCTATGTTTGAGGACATACTATTGAAAAAATAAAAGGATAGTCTTCCCAGTGGTGGCGTGATATTTGTATTTTTATCTCTCCAACATATTCAGTGAGAGGTTTTGTTTTCATATTCATCAAGGATCTCAATGTACATGTATCTCAGTCATACTCATAGATAGGGCCTAGGGTTATCTTACTTCTTAGTGCCCCATGCTGGGTCAAAATGTTTTCAGTATTACAACAATTAGCCTAACAGTGGCAAAGACATCGAGATGGCAACAACGTCAGTAGTAATGGTCAACAAAGCATTAATTTTAAATTATAAAATCAGTTTTTTTTAGGCTACTAACCTTAGTACTACTTCCCACAGGATAGTATATACATGTAAATCGTTAGTCATTTAAAGGCCTGTTTACACTGGTAGGTTTTAGGAATAGAAAAAAGGAATGGGGGACTGTGTGGGAAGAACTCTCCTGGCTTTCTGTCTTTTGTTTTCCGATTTCATCTTTCGAAACGTTTGTTTACACTGGTCCGTTTTCTGAATGAGAAACGATGCGCATCGTTTGTTTTGGACATGTTTCGAAGGGAGAAATCGGAAAGCAAAAGTCGGAAAGCCAGGGGAGTTCTTCCCACACAGTCCCCCATTCCTTTTTTCTATTCCTAAAACCTACCAGTGTAAACAGGCCTTAAGCACATATTCCATAATATCCACTGACCCGTATATCATAGCCATTCATCCTCCTCTCCTTTCAGCTGTTAATGCATGTATTAAGTGACTAAAAAGTCAAACTAAACACACCTATCAGTGACCATACAACAGCCAACCTCTGACCTTTCCCGGGCCAATTTATACATTATGTATGCACCTATCTACCAGCCAACACAGACTTACAACAATCTACCCTGTTAATAAAGTAGCCACATACTCCTCCTCCAACCAAGCAGATAACAATCGATCAATTGATCATTCGTTCAACCAATCAACCAACCAGTCAACCAACCAACCAATCAATCAATTAACCAACCAACCCACCCACCAACCAACGAACCAATCAATTAAACAACCAACTAACCAACCAACCAAGCAACCAACCAACCAACCGACCAATCAGTTAAACAACCAACTAACCAAACAACCAACTAACCAACCCATCAATCAAACAATCAATGCACGTACCTTATCAACTTTTTTCTCTATGTCCTCAGGTTTTCTCTCCAGCAAAACTCTGATAAACTCCCGACCCTGAGCTTCAGGCAGTGCACAGGCATAGTGGAGGGGGTAGCGGTTGCTCTGTCAGGAAACAAATAAAACCAGTAAAATATGAATAAAGCTGAAAATCCGTACAGCCGACACAGGAATTTTGAAATCTCTCCATGAAATGCCAGCTATAATGCAGGCCTTCGTCACAGTAACTAATGTTGCGAGCAGTTCATCCGCACTAGGCTTATATCATACATGGGCCATATATAATGTCAAACAGATTACTAAAAATCATTTAGATTTGGCTAGGCTGACTTTGGCCCTAAATCTGGTGACTGATAACTGAATTCGTTCCTGCCAAACACAGTGAACATGTAAGATTTTTTTCTAAAGTCTCAGTTCAATTTCATTATTTATGTATAGTTATCGAACATTCATGTCTTAAACAAGCTCACAATGTTGACTGTACTTTAACAAAAATGTTATTGGTTGGTGACGATGACGACAACGATGAAAACGATAACGGATCTGACAGTGGATGCAAAGACAGAGAGTAACGTCAGTCTATCTGGTATTATCGACGGCAGAGATAGCCGCAGAACAGTGCCGGATCAAGGCATGGGCTTTTATGAGGTGCAGCTCAGTGGTCTTCGCCAGCTGAAGGCCTCCGGAGATTAAGAAATTGTAAAATATCAAAATCTTATTTTAAATTTTATTGCAGGTCGTTCTCCTTAGAAACAAATAGAATTATTTTGACAAAATAAATATATTTTAATATTTCAAAAAAGTACTTTAGTTTTGAAAATATCACAGCAAATCTTCTCTTTTCGTTATTACATTTGAACCCAACTCTGAGGGCCTAGTGTTGACATTATCTTGTGAAAATTGAATAAACTGATTTCAAGAATCAGAAATTATTATGTGCTTTTATTAATTACTACTAGGGGCCTCACAGTATCAGTAGCCTAGGGACCGACAAAATCGTAATCCTATCCAGTGAGAATGTCACGGCTGGGTTCAGCTGGACCAGCGGGCAGATACTTACGTTGTCAGGCATAGACTTCAAAACTGGTCGTGACACACACAAGTACTTGGCCACTGCCAGCTGGTTGAAGACTATAGCTCTGATCAGCGCTGTGTAGCCGTTCTGTGGAGACCCGCAAAAGAAAGAAAGAGGTGAAAAGGTTGTTGTAAAAAAAGACATTAGCAACCCGGACACCAGTGTCACAACTGCCGATAAATATGAAAATGTGTGCTTTTCACAGCTTTTGTTCAAAGCAAAGGTCAGGATGACAATGGATAGACAGAAGAGAGCCGAAAAGATTAGGGAAAAGCGGACACACAGGCAGATAGACAGATAAAGAGAACACAGACAGTAAGTACAAAACGAACAGATAGATAGATAGATAGATAGATAGATAGATAGATAGATAGATAGATAGATAGATAGATAGATAGATAGATAGACAGACAGACAGACAGACAGACAGACAGATAGATAGACAGACAGACAGACAGACAGATAGATAGATAGATAGATAGATAGATAGACAGACAGACAGACAGATAGATAGATAGACAGATAGGTAGATGGATAGATAGAAAGACAGACAGACAGACAGATAGATAGACATATAGGTAGATAGATAGCTAGACAGACAGACAGACAGACAGATAGACAGACAGACAGACAGACAGATAGATAGATAGACAGACAGATACACAGACAGACAGATAGATAGATAGACAGACAGATAGATAGATAGATAGATAGATAGATAGATAGATAGATAGATAGATAGATAGATAGATAGATAGATAGATAGATAGATAGATAGATAGATAAGACCATGAAACATTAGAACGGCAGATATAGGACAACAAGAGACACAAAATAAGGCTGTACCAGGTGCTTTTTCAGACGCTGGGATAAGGGAAGGTGGGGGGGGGGGACACCAAAGAAAGCAGAGAGACCACTGCAACATCTCCTCCTCCCACACACACAGAACTACAATCACGTAATTGTATAGATCTGGACCCTATACTCTGGGTCCTGCACATCTTTGGGAATATCTTCTATGGCTTTTCCGGGCCAACTGGATGAGCCACTGGCTGATGGCAGAAACGCTTTTTCTTTCTTTCTTTCTTTCTTTCTTTATGTATTTTTTCATTTATTTATTTATTTACTTCTTTTTGCTCAGATTTTCCCACTCTTTTAAAGTTTTTTATATAATATATATTTTTTTTAAACCTGAGGAAAATTCACCTGCTGATCTATGAAATTATTATTTTTGTGACGTGGACCCACAACGCACCCTGTCCTTTCTGAGAGAGGCAAAGATCTACAACTTGATCTAATAACTTTTATACTCGTTTACAAAACTTTTTCCAGATTTACACAAAACAATTTTTTAGAATTTGACCAATGTGTCAAAATTATATGAATGTATTTAATTCTATGTTAAACTTAACAGTTCTGAAAACGAGAAACATAAATTTAACGAAGAAAATTTAAATACCCAAACAGACCGTGAAGGACGCAAAGTGGGGCGGTGATCTTGCTGACTGTCACGAGTGGAGTGAGTGCAATTAAGGGGATTGCTACAGAGCGGGTGTAGAGTAAGAAGGGCTCACGGTAGGCAAGCAAGTTAAGCGTGCTGTTGTGAGTAGGGGGGGGGGTCTGAATGAGGCGAAAGCGCTGTATTACTATCACTGCAAGTTAGAAGGTCCTACGGAGCGGACCTGTGAATAAGAGCCCATCGGGCGGACATAAAGGGAGCAGTCGAGAAGACTAGTGGAAGAGTCTTTCCAGTAATGACTGGTATGTAGAACGTTGATTGATTATTATGATTGATGTATTATATTATATTCGTCTATTACCATGGTGTGAATAAGTATATGTGAGGAATGTGGAAGTCCTTGATATTGGATATAGCAATGTGCGCCATGAGCGATAGATGAAAGTGAGTTCATGGATTTGTAGCGCGAGTGAGTAGTGTGTACTCCGATGGAGGTGTGTTACCGTAAGATGTGTGGTGAGTGAAAGGTGAACTAGTGTGTGTACGCTTCATGGATTGTAAGGAGAGGTGGAGTGAATAGAAATGGTAGGGTATTATACCAATGTAATGTTATTCTTGTAGGTGTCGGGGACGGGCCGAAGAGCACAAGTGATAGGCCAGCATAGGGCCGGAGGCCGTACATAGGCCAGAAGTGAGGCTGTCAGTGCAGGACAGTAGAAGCACATAAAGTCGTGGCAGTCAGGCCACGGACAGGGACGTAGATATGAGAGTGAATGAGATACTATATTATTGCCATGATGATGGGCGAGTGAACTGATAAGTTGTATGACAATAGGAAGGTGATATTGAGAGACTGCGGTGCCAGTAAATTATTAATGTGCTATTAAGACCCTGAGGGGAGAGGCTGAGGCCGAAGTGCCTTTAGGAGTAACTACCGGATTGTGGATCCGAGGGAGAGTGTGTGTGAGAATAAGGCCGTTGTACGGCAGTTCATTTCAATAATATAATGTATGTAATTGCGCTATTATATGTATAATTATGTTTAATAAATGTGTGAGTCTGATGGGTTGTTTTGTTAAGTGTTAAACTTGTTTGTTCGTGATTGTCGTCCTGTCATAAACTATTACATCTCCCAGTCTGGGATTTGTGACACTGGGGGCTCGTCCGTTGTGACACTGGGGGCTCGTCCGTTGTGACACTGGGGGCTCGTCCGTTGTGACACTGGGGGCTCGTCCTGTTTACCTGTGGTCATTTTGACATTGTGTATTCGTTATATCTAGTTGTTTTTCTGTTGTGGTAGGAATTTGTGTTGTCTTTGTTCGTGGGATAAATGGAAATTTCATGATATGATTTATGTATACTTATGAATATGTATTGATGCATGTATTGCTATGAATAGGTATTAATGTGTATTTAAACTTTCCAGAGTGTGTGCGTGCAGCCTGAGGAGACGAGCAGCCAGAGCTCCGATTAAAGGGAGGAGTTTTGCTCAAAATTTCAAAAATTGAAAGTTAAGTGAAAATTTTGTACCCTGGATTGAGGGCTGTCTTTTCATCTGTCTGTTTCCCTGTTTTTGCTGTTTTTGTTGTCGTTATAGGTTATACGGGCGGTGGCGCGGGTTTGCTGTGGTGAGCGTAGTTTGTCCTCTTCGGGAGGTGGGCTAAATTTGGAACTTCGTTCATCACAGTGAACAGTTCTATAGGGACCTGTATTTTTGTTTAGATTGTAGCGTTCTATCTTCCTCGTTGTTTTAGGAAGACGTTTCTCTTGTCCCTCTCTTCCCTATTTGTAGATACGTTCTTTTTTTTCAGACTCTGTTCTTGTTCGTACCGTGTTGTGTAATCGGCGTAGTAGGTTGCATTTTTTTTTCCATTATAGTTTTTTTTTGTAGAAGCTTTGTCCTAGTCTGGTTCGTTGTCCTTGACGTACTTGTGGTCCTTCTACTGTATTTCTTCATTCTTGTCGTTTTTATTTTCTTTTATAATTAATAGGGCAATACATTTTATAAATATAGAATTAGTTAGGAAGTACGTAAATTTCTGAATTGTATTTGAGACAATTGGGTATTGTTATATCTGGTGTGATCTCAGGTCTCTGGTCGTATCGTTAGTGATCATACCGACCGGTTGGTCGTCTTATAATAGATACCATAACCATAAATCTGTGAAATGGCGGAACTCCAACAACTAATGAAGTTGGGTAAGGAACTTGGCCTAGAGGGAGAGGAGCTACGCGGCTGGATTAAAGAACAGCAGGCAGAAATGCGCGATGAGCGTGCTAAGGATAGAGAGCAGGAAAAAGAGGCTCAGGAAAAGGAGAGGGAGTTTAAGTTAAAGGAGATAGAGGCGCAAGTAAAGATTGCGGAGTTAGAACTCAAGAAGAATACGCCAGCGGAAACGGCTGAGCGGCAGGTACACAATAAAGGTGGCGTTAGGATTAAGCTCCCTACGTTCGACGACCGGAAGGACGACATAGACGCCTTCCTTTACAGGTTCGAACTGAACGCACAATTGCAATGGGGGGAAAATAAGGAATTATGGGCCACTTACCTGGCGTCGCTATTGCAGGGGCGAGCGTTAACATACTTTAAAGAGCTACAGCGCGAAGACGTGCAAGATTACGATAAGCTGAAGGCTTTGCTGCTTCGCCGATTTGCGCGTACCGAGGAATACTTCCGGGAGCAGTTTAGGCGGGCACGTGCAGATACCAGGGAGGACTTTGCTGCCTTCGTCGCGAGACTAACTGAGTATTTCGCGAACTGGGTAGACTTGGCGCATGTGGGCACGGATTTCGCTAAACTGAAAGACCTAATGATCCGTGACCAGCTGTACGCGTCGTGCCACAAAGATCTGGTGGCTTTCCTGAAAGAGAACGAACCCGCGACGGTGCAGGAGGCGTCTAAGTTGGCGGAGGCATACCGTACGGCACATCCGTCCAAACCAGTCGCCAGGGCGTACGTCCAAGATGCTGGGTACGTCGCCGTTGTCGAGGGGTCGCCGGCAGGACTTAGGGACAGGTCGCGTCAGCGTGGTGCCTATAGCGGGCAAGCCCAGGGGCAGCGTAGGGGCTATCACCAATCACCGGCATATGGATCCGGTAAGTTTGACCGAGCAGGAGGGCTAGGTCGCGGTAATGGCCGGGGGCGAGTTGTGACCTTTGCCGATGACCGACGGCATAGGGACTTTAGTTCCGGTCGCGATGGGTCACGGGGACCCAGGCCTAGTACAGCACAGGGAGCGGAGTGTTGGACTTGCGGACGCGTGGGTCACTTTTCACGCGAGTGTAGGGCCGCGAAGTGTTGGAACTGCGGAAGAGCAGATCACATCAGCGTGAACTGCCCTGCAGGTAGGATAGCGGCGAACGTGGACAGTAGCTCCAGTCCATGTTCCCCAAATAAATTTCATCATGCGGCTGCGTGTGTTACATCGGACAACGGAGGCGGACAGTATTCTAAGTGTCCCAGTTGTGAGAAGTTATTATCTTCCGGTGTTTTACCTTGTGGGAGAAAGATCCCCGTTATAAATTCATGTCATACAGGAGGTGGTCTTAGGGTTTATCCGGGGTTTGTTGGGGACGAACCGGTCTCGGTTTTACGAGATACAGGATCTACCGTTGTGGGAGTGCATAGGGATTGCATTCGGGATTCACAGCTTACAGGTGAGACTGTCCCGTGCATCCAATTTTCGGGGGCCATTGAGAAATTACCCATGGCAAGAATAATGATAGATACACCTTTCCTTAGCGGGGAAGTCGAAGCAGTCGTTGGTTGTTTTCCAGGCGCCCAGCTCATCATTGGGAATGTATCACGGGTGGTTTCCCCTTCCGATGAGAACGTGCAAGCATGGTCGCAATCAAAAGGTATTGACTTTTGCGCCGCGGTCGAAACACGTCGACGGGTAGCTGATAAAGATAAGATTAGACCTTTGGCGACGCCAGCGGTCAACCTAGATATCACGCCAGAGCGCTTGGCGAGATTACAAAGGGAGGACCCATCATTAAACCCATGTTTTGGGGAAGCGCGAACCGAGAAAACGAGGAGATATAAGAACGGGTCGTCCTCCTTTATTGTTCAGGCGGGCATTCTGTTCCGTAAGTATGTAACGGTGTCCTCCATTTTAAAGCAGGTCGTTGTGCCAGCGTTGCTGATCGCAACAGTATTGCATTTGGCACATGATGTCCCATTAGCGGGTCATATGGGGATAGCTAGAACCAAAGAAAGGGTTCTTAAAAATTTTTACTGGCCATTGATCCACAGAGATGTGCAGGTCTATTGTAAGACGTGCAGTGCGTGCCAAAAGACGACGCATAAGGGTCGTACACCCCAGGCTCCTCTTCAGAAGATCCCCACGGTCTCGGAACCGTTTAAAAAGGTCTCGATAGACCTTGTTGGCCCCATTCACCCAGCGACCGATAGGGGGAATCGATTTTTCTTAACGGTCATATGTAATGCTACGAGATGGCCAGAGGCGGTTCCTCTGCGGACCATAACGTCTGAGGCAGTCGCGGAAGCGTTGTTTGCAATTTTCGCTAGGGTAGGAATACCAGAGCAAATTCTGTCTGATAGGGGCGCGCAATTTACGTCGCAGATGATGAAGGAATTGTTCCGCTTATTCAGCATACAACCCATCACTACCACCCCTTATCATCCGCAGGCTAATGGCATGTGCGAGAGATTGAACTCGACGTTGAAGTCGATGCTGCGTAAGGTAGCTGCTGATCGCCCTAAAGATTGGGATAGATATATCCCTGCAGTGCTATTCGCGTACAGAGAGGTACGGCAGGAGTCAACGGGATTCTCGCCGTTCGAAATGATGTACGGTCGTAGTCCTAGGGGCCCAACTGATGTTCTTCGGGACATGATGACGTCGCCATCATCGGGAGACGATGAGCAGATTTCGGTGTTTCAGTACCTTGTTGATTTAAGAGAAAGACTATCTGCAGCGCGCACTATAGCAGAAGAAGCGTCTAGTATTGCTTCGAAAAGAGCAAAAGACTATAAAGATAGAGGTTCCAAACTGAGAATTTTTAAGCCAGGAGACAAGGTTCTGTTGTTGTTACCTACGGACCATAATAAGTTATTGATGACATGGAAAGGCCCTTATGTTATTGAGCGAGTTGTTTCAAAGGTTGATTACGCTATCCACATTGATGGAGCGAGTAAGGTTTTCCATGTTAATATGCTACAGAGATTTTATGAGAGACCACAGTATCTGTGTGCACAGACAAGACCAGAGGAGACTGTCTTCTCTACTGCTTGTACGGGGGTCGTAGACCAGTTGGACTGTGACGTAAGCGACACCGAGGCGCAGGAAGAGTTACAAATTCAATGGCTCATTTTGCTCAAATACAAAGGGCCGTAATAATGTAGGTGGCGCTCCACAAGTGGAGGTATACTTTCAAGCACTTTCGCTTTTATCCGACTCGATGTTATCAATATGGCGAACGTTGCAAGAAGGATTTATTTAAATTTGTTTGGATTCTTGAGCATGATTTGATCAACACTAGGTGCAGCTATGGTCTTTTCTTGCCTTATGATGCAAACTGCTGTATACACAGTGCATAGCTTTATTTTAAAAAATGTGTTTATCATGTGATTTTAGGTATCAGCCATTATCTCATTAAATGAGCTTATGGATCATATTCCCATGCAAAGTGATTTCTTGATTGTAACGTCGGAGTTGTAGCCCTGTGTACTGAAACTGAAATACTTTTTCCAAAAAAATTCTTTTTTATGCTTGTAACCCTAACCCTAACCCTTTCTATACTCTAATCCTGATTGGCAGTGAAATAAATTATACTCCAGTGAACAGTGGGTGTGTTTTCTTAGGTTTACTATATGAAAACTTGTTTTATGTTGTGATTTGTATGATTGATCCGACTTAAACGTTAACCAATTACTTAAAGTTAGTGATATCGATATTAACGAAACATATTTACTGACAGAAGCAATACAAACAAATTAGGTGGGAAATCTGAAACCAGGCAGGGATTGAGATTAAAAGTAGGTACTCAAAACTGATTTTGGAAAGTCGCTGTATAGACACTTAAATTAAGTTTTCCAATTGAAAGAACTCACTTTCCTAAGAATTTTGATACCAAATTTGTCTCTGTATCTCAATATTTGGCAAAGTTAGGATCATCTGAATTTTCATGAAACACCACCGGTGCGTTATCACTGCAAACATGCCAAACTGTAAACACATTCTATTTAATACAGACAACAAGCCCAAATTTTTTCAAGGGTTTAAATTATTAATAAGTGGTCTTTTATTTGAATCAAAAATGCCTCCACATCAAATTTCACTTTTTGACAAGGAAGACAAAAATGTCAAAATTTATCAGTTTTCACTGTCATCATAAAAAAAATCAACAGATTGACTTGCAGAAGTAAGAAACACATCATTGTGTTGGTTATTCGAAGGCCTATCCACAGAAGGATAAACGAAATGGTTATTTTCAAAATCAACAGCCATATTGAAGCTTAATTTAGGAGCAAAAAATGCGTACTTTCGCAAATTTTAAAACTCCATACAAACATAAAATCGACATACACATACAACAAATGACTTTCCGTAGCCCAGGCAAAAATATACCAAAATAAAGGTTAGTTATTCAATGTAATCCAAATATCAGTAAATTGTAATTTTGAGACTGTGTGATCAGATCCATCTTGAAACGATATATGGGTGTTACTCAGCTCCCGCAGATTAGCGATATTGGCCGTTAAAATGTCCGACAGTGACTACTTTGGGCTCATAATATTAAAGTTATAACAGTAATTTCATGGAATTGAAAAATAACATTTGGAAGAGGTGTTATTTTCAATGGTATTTTTGGTATGTGGCATTTTAAGTTATTTTACTTTGGTGCTGAGCTACAGAGGAATAAGAACGGATCGCGGCAGTGCCGATAACCATCGTGATTTTTGCAAAAGGGAACAATGCAATAATCTGGCATTTTGGAGAGAAAACTTCAGTTTATTATGCGCAGCCGTCACTTCATGGAGCATCAGTATAGGGAAAATCAAGCGGTCACTTCCGGGATCGGCTGCTGTTTGTTTACCTCCAGTTATTGCGCGCCCCCTATCGGATTAAGGGGAAATAATTTCAGCAAAATGAGCCATTGCCGGAGTTAACTGCGACACAAGGTTACAGGGACGTAAAAATTAACCCTGACCTTACGAGTTCAAGGAGTAGGGAACTTGAGACCCTGTTAGCGTCATTCCCGGACGTTGTTACGGATTTGCCGGGTCGCACTACGGTGATCCAGCACCAAATAAAGTTGACTTCGGATAAGCCAGTATTTCTTAAACCGTATCCGTTGCCTTTTTCTTCGAGAGATAGAGTCATAAAGGAAGTTGAGTCAATGTTGAAGTTAGATGTGATAGAACCATCAACATCGCCGTATTCATCACCCATCGTCCTCGTGAAAAAACTTGATGGATCGGTGCGGTTCTCTATTGATTTTCGAAGATTGAACACTATTACGGTAGGCGATAGGGAGCCTATCCCGTTTCAGGAGGAATTAATAGCTTCATTGGCCGGGTCCACGTGGTTTCCCAAGATAGATTTGACGAAAGGGTATTGGGAAATCCCGCTTACTGAGGAGTCTAAACAATACACGGCGTTCCAAACGCCCATTGGATTATTCCAATTTAAGGTCATGCCATTCGGGTTGGTGAACGCGCCAGCGACGTTTGCACGATTAATGAGATTAGTGTTGAAGGACATACCTAATGTCGTGTCATTCTTTGACGATATAGCATGCCATACGTCGACATGGTCTGATCATATTCAGACACTAACAGTAATTTTTCAACGATTACGTCATTTTGGGTTAACTGCTAAACCCGCAAAGATGGATTTGGCATGTCCAGAGATAATATTCTTAGGACATATTGTGGGTAGAGGTGTTCAGAGACCTGAAGTAACAAAAATTGACAAGTTGGTAGGGTTGCAAATCCCTAAAACAAAGAAACAAGTCAGAAGCTTAGTGGGAATTTTAAATTATTACAGAAAGTTCATTCCAAATTTTTCCTCCTTGTCATCTTCTCTTACTGACCTTACTAAGAAGGGACAACCCGATAAGGTCCAGTGGACGTCTGAATGTCAGACAGCATTTGATAATTTGGTGACAGCATTGTCATCGTCACCCATTCTGATATTACCCGATTTTCGATCTAATTTTATCCTCAGAACGGATGCGTCGGACTCTGGTGTCGGCGCTTGTCTTCTACAGGAGAAGAACGAATGTCTCCATCCTGTATGTTATGTCAGTAGGAAGTTATCGCAGAGAGAAAGAAAGTATTCTGTGATAGAGCGTGAGTGTCTTGCCATTGTGTGGTCCGTCCAGAAATTGGGACGTTATCTCATGGGACGAGAATTTTGTATCCAGACAGACCACAAGCCACTGACATTTTTGTCGAAGAATCGTTCGTCCAGCCCACGCTTGTCTAGATGGGCATTGGCTTTGCAGCCGTATACCTCCGTTATTCAACCAATTCCAGGAACCAGCAATCATATCGCCGACTACCTTAGTCGAGCCTAGGGGAAGACTTCAGGAGCTTATACATCGGAGGACAGGAACATTGACAGGATCTGTGTGAACGAGTCGACTTTAAAATATTGACATTATAAATATGATATGAAGAATGGTTGATAGGTTGAATGGTTTTTGATTCTGTATTAAGTATTGTGGTTAGTTAGCTATTCATGATGTGACACATATATGCATATTGCAGGCCATATTGATCCCCATATTTTCCCCTGATTCCGGTATTTTATATACTAGGGGAACTGCTAGGTCATTTTTTTTAGTGTAGGTATTGCTCACGCTCACTCGTTGACAGTCATCTTGATGCGATTTGAAATTAATTGCATTAATTTTTTTGGGGTGGGGGATGATGTCACGAGTGGAGTGAGTGCAATTAAGGGGATTGCTACAGAGCGGGTGTAGAGTAAGAAGGGCTCACGGTAGGCAAGCAAGTTAAGCGTGCTGTTGTGAGTAGGGGGGGGGGGTCTGAATGAGGCGAAAGCGCTGTATTACTATCACTGCAAGTTAGAAGGTCCTACGGAGCGGACCTGTGAATAAGAGCCCATCGGGCGGACATAAAGGGAGCAGTCGAGAAGACTAGTGGAAGAGTCTTTCCAGTAATGACTGGTATGTAGAACGTTGATTGATTATTATGATTGATGTATTATATTATATTCGTCTATTACCATGGTGTGAATAAGTATATGTGAGGAATGTGGAAGTCCTTGATATTGGATATAGCAATGTGCGCCATGAGCGATAGATGAAAGTGAGTTCATGGATTTGTAGCGCGAGTGAGTAGTGTGTACTCCGATGGAGGTGTGTTACCGTAAGATGTGTGGTGAGTGAAAGGTGAACTAGTGTGTGTACGCTTCATGGATTGTAAGGAGAGGTGGAGTGAATAGAAATGGTAGGGTATTATACCAATGTAATGTTATTCTTGTAGGTGTCGGGGACGGGCCGAAGAGCCACCTCGATGAGCACAAGTGATAGGCCAGCATAGGGCCGGAGGCCGTACATAGGCCAGAAGTGAGGCTGTCAGTGCAGGACAGTAGAAGCACATAAAGTCGTGGCAGTCAGGCCACGGACAGGGACGTAGATATGAGAGTGAATGAGATACTATATTATTGCCATGATGATGGGCGAGTGAACTGATAAGTTGTATGACAATAGGAAGGTGATATTGAGAGACTGCGGTGCCAGTAAATTATTAATGTGCTATTAAGACCCTGAGGGGAGAGGCTGAGGCCGAAGTGCCTTTAGGAGTAACTACCGGATTGTGGATCCGAGGGAGAGTGTGTGTGAGAATAAGGCCGTTGTACGGCAGTTCATTTCAATAATATAATGTATGTAATTGCGCTATTATATGTATAATTATGTTTAATAAATGTGTGAGTCTGATGGGTTGTTTTGTTAAGTGTTAAACTTGTTTGTTCGTGATTGTCGTCCTGTCATAAACTATTACATCTCCCAGTCTGGGATTTGTGACACTGACGCGCGGTTAAACCTTAACTCAAACTCAAAACCCAACGCTATTCAGTGCTAAATACACAAGACCAGGACTTTTTCTAAACTTTTTTATATTTCTAGTAGGCCTACAAGATCCAGGCAGTGGAGATGAGATGCCTCAGAAGACTACTTGGCATCTCATACACGGACCACATCACCAAGGAAGAAGTCCGACAAACCATCACCCGACAAGTAAGGCACTACGAAGACCTGCTGACCACAGTTAAGAAAAGGAAGCTCAGATGGTATGGGCATGTGACAAGATCAGATGGGCTCTCTAAGACCATACTACAAAGAACAGTGCAGGGGAAGAGAAGGCGAGGCAGACGGAGGACGAAATGGGCAGATAACATTGCGGAATGGACCAAGTTTAGCTTTCCCACAACCCAGGCACTGGCCCACAATCGCCACAAGTGGAGCCAGTGGGTGCAGCATTCGTCATTGCAGCACCCCTACGGCCCCGCCGGGTTTTAGGATCAGTGACAGTGACAGTGACAGTAGGCCTACGTTTTCAGGGGACCCCAGGGATTCCCAGACTGTACAGGAACCTTGTAGACTACAGGCATACCTTGTCTTGAAAGTTGGCTGTGTTTAGACGGGTCACTTCCTTCACGTCCCCTCTCGCGGCCGCTTCAAACAGTTTGATGCCACGCTCCTGGGGGTGGCAAAGATAGGATCGGCATCAACAACAACACTGTACTAGGGAAGGGAACTATGACATTAACACACTGTAGTGACAGCAATGTGACAGACTGGATAACAACTTGAGATGAACAGGTACAGGCTGGGTGGGACATCAGAGCAAACGAAATTGTAAACGGAGTTAGTGAGTGACACGCACAAGGACACGGACAGAGAGGAAGGGAGAGGGGGGGAGAGGATAGATAGAAAGAAAGAGGAGGGAAGGAAAGAGAGAAGAAGAGGGGGAGAGAGAGAGAGAAAGGGGGAGGAGAGGGGAAGAGAAAGATAGGAAAGACAAATGATCAGACAGACAATGAGACATTAAACAGGTAGTGCACTCATTAGCTGATGGACAGACAGACAAAACTGACAGGCAGGCACGCAGACAGACAGATGAATACCTCAATCTCAGAGTAATGCCTCAGGGCTTTGACATCATCTTTGTCCTTTCCCTCCTCCACTACCTCCAGTAAAGTCTTGCCCAGTTGCTGAAATAAATGAAAAACACTTACATGTATCAAACTCATAACAATGGTAATATATCACGACAAATCACGCCTATTGGTTTGTTTAACATACGACACTCCAAATTTGTGACGCACCACTCCCCCCCTCCCCCCACCCCACCCACCCACCAAATTCAAGATGGCTGAGCATGTCTGTTAGCAAATATTTGCTATTGGACACGTCCGTTGAGCAGGGGCACTCGCAAAGCTTGGCTGTAATCCAAAAAGAAGAATTTGAAATGAAACTCTTGGAAAACGAAACACAATTGAATTGGAACATCCGACAAAAGAAAATTCAAAATTTGGTGGGAGCACAAGTTCTGTGACGCCATGTGAAGTATACCAGTCCACAATGATAGGCTACAGCAGCTTACTAGAGCGTTCGTACTGTCCTTTCAGTTCTTTCAACATAGGGCTTTAATTAGCTGTATTCATGCCAGGCTTGGCTCTTTCATTCCCCTGTTCACTCTCGATCTAACTTCTCTCTGAGACGCTATTATTTTCATTAAAACATGCCATCCTCATTCCGTTATATTCCCCCCCCCCCCCCTGAAAGGACAAGGCTGAGTGATGTCACAGTGGCAAGAACACGCGATTGTGCCATACCAGAGTAACCGAGACATGCTTACCTCGTCTGTGAACTGTAGATTGTCGAGTCCAAAGAAGTGTACAGGGAGTTTGACCAGGAAAAACTTGCCGCGTTGTTGAAGGACAAACTGGCAATAATGAATGTATGAATGAATGAATGAAAGCATGAATGAATGAATAAATAAATAACCTAACATAACACAACATAGCATAACATAACATATATCTAATGCAATAAAAAGACAAACCCCAAAATGATGCCACTGCCAGAGGTCTCATTTCTGCACTAATTTCACTGCATATTTTTAACACGATTTACTTTGGTATGGAAGTTTGTAAAAGTGTGATATCACAACGTATTGTGTACGAATTTTTAAGAGTACAATTGTTTCTGATAATTTTGTTTTCTAATGATCCACGTTTTAAAGAAACCTAACAAAAATGATCCTCGGGATTGAGCACAAACCGGACCGCCTTGTCTTTCAGACTGTGTACATTGAGCTCTACTCTTGACACCCCTACATTAGTCGCTGGTGTGGTTAGGTCTACGGTGTGGAATGGGATGGGGTTGGGGCTATGAGCTGGTTCAAAAACTGGAGGGTGTTCGGCCACGGCGGGTGCAGATTCGCTGCTTCGTCGAAAAGTGTTAATTTTTTTCCAAAAGTCAAGCATCTTTGCATCCGCCATTTAAATACAGAAAATTGAAGATTACAAAAGAAGCCACGCGCAGTTTAATGGAAGGTTCACCTTAGAAGTGTCAAGCTAGTTTAAAAAAAAAAAAAACTGCTACTAAATATTGAATTGAAATTTTAATAACCAAAAAAAAAATCTCCCCATCTTTGTTCACTCGGAGTAATTAATGACCCCTGCCGGAAATCTGAGCGCCTGTACCAAGTAAACTGTGCTGATTCCTTTCTGTCTAAAAATAAATTGGTGCCTTTTGTCTTTTACCTTTCATAGAACGGGCAATTTATTGGTAAAGTAACAACAACAAAAAAAAACAACCAAAAAACCAAACCAAAATCAGTTTCTCTTTAATGGTTTCTCGCTGAGCTAGACAGAGGCCATTGTTTCTAGAGACTTTTCTACACTTGTCTATTATTCCTGAATGTCTTGCCTTGCGTCTCACGCTGTCAGCTTTGTATAATTAGTGTCATTTTGGAAGATTCAAAACGTTCTGTAGCAATTTACCCAAAACGGGGGTGTCCACATAACTCGTCATAAAAAAGTAAGACAGTACACGAAGTTTCATAATTTTTGGCCAAGTAGTATCGAAATTTTAGCTGGTTACAGGTCGATCCTTTAGCTCCATTGTAGTAAGAAGTGTCATTCCAATCGGTTAAAAACTTTTCGAGGCACATGAATTGTGTGTGTTTGTTGTAATGTTGTCCTCTAATTTTACACAACTCTTCAAAGTTTCGATCCTCATTTTCTCGAAAAGACAAAAATGCATATATACAACAATATGGAAAATACTCGGCATTATGAGAATTTACTAATACGTGAACATTAATTTTAAAATTTAAAATACACACGAATAATAGTCAATTGTTTCTCTGGGGTAACAATCAAATTGAAAGCAGTTTTATAACGGCAAAAGCTTATTCAGAATGTCATCAATCGTAGTATAATTAAACAGACTCACAAGACTTTGACGGCTGGAGTGAAAGGCAGAAAGAACATCAGAGAGAGAGAGAGAGAGAGAGAGAGACAGACAGACAGAGACAGAGGGAGAGAGCGAAAGAGGGAGAGAGAGAGAGAGAGAGAGAGACAGAGGGAGAGAGAGAAAGAGGGAGAGAGACATAGAGTATGTGTGAGAGAGAGAGAGAAGAGACCGTGCGTCAAAGAGATAGAGAGAGAGAATATAAGGCGAAATAGTGGGAGAAAAAAGAGAGAGCCAGGGACAACAAGAGAGGGAGAAAGGACAAGGAGAGAAAGAGAGACAGAGAGAGAGAAAGATAGGCAGATAGACAAACAAACAGAGAAATGCAGACACTACTCACTTTGTCAATGGTCTGAACAATGTCACTGCGGCCCTTGGACACTGCCAACTCTCTGACATTCATACCATTCTGTAACAAAAATGTCAACCATCAACCTCACACGGTAGATCTGACTGGTGCGGTTTTATGTAATCATTAATGATCTCATCTTTTTCGACCACAACAAATTTGGTGCAGCTCTGCTATGACAAACAGCAGCTAAAACGATACGGCGTCAGGGACGATGATGATGTTGTTCTTTCATAATTAAGATACTATCGATAATGACAGAAAGTACAACTTAAACCAACAAAATCAACAGATAAGACTGTGTCGTAATTAAAGCCATCGTAGAGATGTAATATTTAAAAAGATTTAGTAAAAGATGTATTACTGTATGTAATACTAATACATTACTGCTGTTCTATGTGATCAACACAGCAGCCACCACAAAATGTTCCCCAACAACAACTACTACACCAACGATAAACAACGGTGTCATTACCAATAGCAGTAACAGCAGTACAAATTTGACAACAACGAGACATAACAAGACAGCAATAACCACCACCTTCGTCTCACATCGCACATGTATGCACAAATTCAGAGCTACACCAAAAGCTGTAGCAAAATAACACAGAATTCAGACCGTGTTTCTCTGTGTAAGACTGAGCCCATTCTCCACTACCAGGAGCCAGTCGATCATTCTTTCACTAGCGCCTTCGTCTACAGCACGCAGCAATGCCGTGTTGCCTTCCTGAAAGACAATTTCACATTGGTTGGGGTTTTTTTTTCCCCTTGCACATAAAGTGTGTGTGTGCGCGAGTGAGTGCGTACGTGAATGTTTGCTTCTTAATTCTTACTCTTTCTAATGCTCCTAATTTTTTCCAAAATTTACTGAATTAAACAAAAAAGAATATCAGAATTTATGTTTTACTTCTCATAATGAAAAAAAAAAAAACGTTGTTCCTCCCCCCCCCCCCTCTCCCCCCGGCCAAAGAAGAAAAAAATTGTACATGTACTAACAGAAATGGGAATAGGAAAAATGCGCACATGTTTGTAGTGTATAGACTGGTGCAAGGGTATCATAATGGAGTTTGGCAATAAACTGACGCTTACTCGATGATATGTATGTATGGATAGATGGATGAATAGATGGATCGTAGATAGATGGATGGATGGATAGATGGAGGGATGGATGGATGGATGAATAGATGGATCGTAGATAGATGGATGGATGGATAGATGGAGGGATGGATGGATGGGTGGATGAATTAATGGATGGATGGATGGATGGGTGAATAGATGGATCGTAGATGGATGGATGGATGGATAGATGGAGGGATGGATGGATGGATGAATAGATGGATCGTAGATGGATGGATGGATGGATAGATGGAGGGATGGATGGATGGGTGGATGAATTAATGGATGGATGGATGGATGGGTGAATAGATGGATCGTAGATGGATGGATGGATGGATGGATGGGTGAATAGATGGATCGTAGATGGATGGATGGATGGATAGATGGAGGGATGGATGGATGGGTGGATGAATTAATGGATGGATGGATGGATAGATGGAGGGATGGATGGATGGGTGGATGAATTAATGGATGGATGGATGGATAGATGGAGGGATGGATGGATGGGTGGATGAATTAATGGATGGATGGATGGATAGATGGAGGGATGGATGGATGGGTGGATGAATTAATGGATGGATGGATGGATGGGTGAATAGAGGTATGGGGGAATGAATGGATGGACCGATGGATGGATGGACAAACAGTAAGAATCAACGGACGCAGAGATCAATAGCTAGAAAAACTGAGAGAGAGAGAGAGAGAGAGAAGAGGGAGAAAAAAAGGAAAAAAACACCAACTAACATGATCTTTCTCCAGCATCTCTCTACTGTCTTGAACTGATTGTATAAAGTGAGCTATTTCGGGTTGCAGATCCTTGTTCAAAGTCTTGTGAAACAATGGCACTGTGTGTGAACTCTGTGGAAATAAAATAATGATCTTTGTTTAAAGTCTCGCGACACAGTGGCACTGTATATGAATTCTGTGGAAACATAACAGTGATATGTGAAAGGATGGATGATTTGAGAGAGATGCAAATCGAGAGAACAAGACTTTCTGTAAAGCGCCTTGAGCGAACTTGTTTGGAATAGGCATATATATTAATAATAATAATAATAATGGATGGCATTTACACAGCGCATATCCATTTTCAAAATGCTCTATGCGCTTTACAGAAGCAACATGTCAACTACAGAGCAGAATGGAGCGCCGGCGAAGCGCTCAACACACTACACTGCTTCTTTCTCTCTCCCTGTCTCGCTCACTCTCTCTCTCTCTACCTCTCTCTCAGAGCAAATTGTAACGCAGCCTGTTAGGCGCAGTTCACAACTCACAACAGTTCACAACTCACAACTCAAATAAAATTTGAATATTTATTAATAATAATATATAATAAATAATGAATACTAAATTTTGTTGTTTCTGGTGGGGGGATGAATATGGATAAATTTTAATATATTAATTTCAATTTTGCCCGGGCAGCGGCCTGTTAGGCTTTGCTCTTTACGATTTCCAACTGCCAAGGTTTCTTTAACGAGCGCAACGTGCACACGGGCCCTCCGAATTTTTCGTCCTTATCCGAGAAGACTAGGTACTCGATCCTACACCCCAATAGGATCAGGGGCTTGAAAATATGAGAAAAATCCCAATTTCCAACATGCCTGCACTGCCTGGGTATTATTATCATTATTATTATTATTTGTTTCAAGTTTTATGAAACAGTGGCACCGAGTGTGAACTCTGTGGAAAGATATCAGTGAAAAATAAAACATTCTCCCAAGAGCCTCAATTGAAATGCTGAACACATTAGCATCTACGAAAACCTTCATAATTATTACCACACATATCTCCATCTTCAACATCACCACTGCACCACTACACCGACAACTGTCCATACCCCTACCACCAACAGTGCTACCTGTCCACCTTAGAACACATGACGACGGTGACCACCACCACCGCTGCCATGACAACCACTGCGATCACCCCTCGCCTCCCGCCATCGCCCATTGCGACGCCATCACAGATTTACAACAACTGACCCTGCTGGACTCCCGTACACGAATACCGTTGACCTTTGCCCCGGCGTTGACCAGCGTTTTGACCACTTCCAAATTGTTGCTCTCTATGGCGTGTGATAACAATGTTTTTCCTTGTCGATCCTGGGAATAATCAATCCATTGATCAATCAATCAATCAATCAATAAACTATCCATTAAGTATTAATCAATACATGTAATTAATCAAATCAATCACTAAATAGCTAATGTTCTAATTATTATCCATTCATCATTTCTGGCCAGGCACCAGCCATGTGTTTCCTGATTCATCAAACCACCTACTTACTTAGCTAGCCATCACTCCTTCAGTCTTCCGTCATGCTGTCTATCCAAACATCTCGCCACCCATCTAAATATCGGTCTGCCTGCCTGTCTACCAGTTTGTCTTTCTGCCCGAGAGGCATCCGTACTTACCCCCTTTCATCCATCCATCCATCCATCCATCCATCCATCCGTCCATCCATTCTTCCACCCACCCATCCATCCATCCATCCATCTATCCACCCACCCATCCATCCATCCATCCATCCACCCATTCATCCATCCATTCATCCATCCATTCACCCACACATCCACCCATCCATCCATTCATCCATCCATTCACCCACCCATTCACCCATCCATCCATCCATCCACCCATCCATCCATCCATTCATCCATCCATTCACCCACCCATTCACCCATCCATCCATCCACCCATCCGTCCATCCATTCATCCATCTATTCACCCACCCATCCACCCATCCACCCACCCATCCACCCACCCATTCATCCATCCATTCATCCATCCACTCACCCACCCATCCATCCACCCATACATCCATCCATTCACACACCCATACACCCGCCCATCCACCCACCCATTCATCCATCCATTCATCCATCCATTCACCCACCCATCCACCCATCCATCCGTCCATTCATCCATCCATTCACCCACCCATCCACCCACCCATCCACCCATCCACCCACTCACCCATTCATCCATCCATTCATCGATCCATTCACCCACCCATCCACCCATCCATTCACCCACCCATTCACCCATTCATCCATCCATCCATCCATTCACCCATTCACCCATCCACTCATCCATCCATCCATTCACCCATCCACCCATCCATCCACCCATTCACCCATCCACCCATCCATTCCCCCATTCACCCATCCACCCATCCATCCATCCATTCACCCATCCACCCATCCATCCACACATTCACCCATCCACCCATCCATCCATCCATCCACCCATTCACCCATCCACCCATCCATCCATCCATCCATCCACCCATTCACCCATCCACCCATCCATCCATCCATTCACCCTGTCACGAGCAGGTGAGCTGGGATCAGTAGTTACGGGGGAAGGGGGTAGAGACAAGTTAACCCACGGCCCACGGGTAATGAAAAGCGTGCATGTTGTGAGTGGGGGGGGGGGTCTGCATGAGGCGAGAGCGCTGTACTACTATCACTGCAAGTTAGAAGGTCCCAGGGGACGGACGTGAGTGAGAACAGTCGGGAGATTGTGACAGTGTTTTCCAGTGATGACTGGTAGGTGGAACGATGATTGATAATTATGATTGATGTATTATATTCGTCTACGACCATGATGTAAATAAGTATATGTGAGGAATGTGGAAGACCTTGATACTGTATATAGCAATGTGCGCCATGAGCGATAGATGGAAGTTAGCTTCATGGATTTGTAGCGAGAGTGAGTAGGGTGTAATACGGTGGAGGTGTTACCGTAAGATGTTTGGTGAGTGAAATGTGAACTATTGTGTGTACGCTTCATGAGTTGTAATGAGGGGTGAAGTGATTAGAAATGGTATGGTATTATACCAATGTAATGTTATTTTTGTAGGTGCCGGGGTCGGGCCGAAGAGCCGCCTACGGTGAGCACAGGGGATAGGCCAGCATAGGGCCGAAGGCCACACATAGGCCAGGAGTGAAGCTGTCGGTGTAGGACAGTCGCAGCACATGAGTCGTGGCAGTCTGGCCACAGACAGGGATGTATATATGATCGTGAATGTGCTATTAAGATGTACCACTGTGACATGGATGTATTACTGTGCGAATGAGATATTCATGTGAATTGAAGTATTAACGTGCTATGGCCACGTGAGGTGTATAGGAGGCTAAGGTGTATTGCCATAGGGAGGCGCTATTGAGAGACTGTGGTGTGAAAGAATACTAGTGTGTCATTAAGACCCTGAGTGGAGAGGCTGAGGCCGAGGTGTCTTTAGAAGTAATTACCGGGTTGCGGACCCGAGGAAGAGGGCATGTGGGAATAAGGCCGTTGGAGGGTAGTTAAGTTCAATAATATAATGTATGTAATTGCACTGCTATCTTTATCTTTATGTTTAATAAATGTGTGAGTCTGATGGGTTGTTCTGTCAAGTGTTATACTTGTTCGTTCGTGATTGTTGTCCTGTTATAACCATCGCATCTCCCAGTCTGGGATTTGTGACACACCCATCCACACTGTTAAGTATATAAAATCCCAAGCAATGCCCTAAGAAAGCAACTTTAACAAAGCGTCATGTATTCTAACACAGTAAACCCTTTACCCTAAATCTGATATTGACTGCAAATCCTTTTGTCGACACTAAGATTTCGTAGAGACTTTGGACATCTTCGGATAAAACACTATGGATCAGCTCCTGGATGAGGAAAAAAAAAGGAAGAAAAAATCTACACAAATTTGTCTATGGATTTTATGTCAGCAATCACATTGCAACAGAACACTTTGACGCTTCCGAAATGACACTAATTGTACAAGGCTGACAGCGTGAGACACAAGGCAAGACATTCACCAATAATAGACAAATACAGAAACGTCTCTAGAAACAACGACTTCTCTCTGTGTGTGTCACGAGCAGAGTTAGGGTCTTGGAGATGTTACGACTGCACGACAGGCAGCTAACTCACACTCGGACACAACCACACAAGAAAAGTATTAAATAACTAGAGCGTATATATGTCAGGCCGGTCAGGCCATAGTTTACATAAATATTAATAACAAAACAAAAGACAATAGGGGTATACATTCAAACCAAAAAAACTCTAATTAATAACTTAACCAATGATATTCATGTAACTATGGAGGTACTGCAATCAATAGCAAATAGGTATATTATACGAAACTAGATATCAATTTAAAGTGACAGTTGAGTCGCCACTGGCCAGTCGCCAGGCAAACTCTCCCTAAATCATATGGGCTTGAGTGTTAGGAGAGCCCAGTATGTTCAAAGCCTACAGAAGTACTCTTCGGCTTGTAGGTAATTTAAGCAGTTGCCAAAAGACTATATTTTATGCACAATCACTATTCAATTCATCAACAATGTGCTATATTATTCCAATCATACTATGGCAATAGATCTATGATACAGGACACTCGTGGTCGAGTGCCAGCTGGGGTTTCCTTAGTCTTCCTATGAGGCTGTAGTTCTCTCTCTATCTCCGATCTCTATTATGCTTGAACAAATAAGATATATTACCATTGGTCACGCCTACTGGTAGGCGCGAACATCAATATAGCGCAGCGTGGGCTTTCAAAGGTCAGCCCACTCAGACCTTTCTTTCTAGAGCTCAGTCAGTCCGTTAGCAAGGACTTCTTGTCTTCAAAGCACACAGTTCAGGTACTGGTCAACCGGAGATACTTCACGACACGATGCTTCTGCTCGTCTGTATTCACTAAATCTGAACGTTACACGATGTTTTATACTATCTAACTACCCAGCGTGCTAGTCCGCTGGCCCAATTAGTTCAGCTATCTCATAGGTCGAAACCTCCCACCATTTTAATTGTAGTAATACGTCTGCACTATTCTACCAGCCAGTTAACGTGCAAAACTTGTCTAGTCATAATTAACAATGTAAACTAGCCCCACCTTGTTTCACCCCTACTCCATTACTTATTAATCACGAACATTAAAACCGACAAGCGTGCATCTAACAGTTTAACTTTACATTTATTTACTCACCAACTATAATTCGCGAGGGCCGTTCAAGGCCACCAGCCAATTTCTCGTGGCCCTGGTAAAACAACAACAACTCACTCTCTGCGTGAGTTTTAACAACATCTGAATCATGACACATCCCCCACCCCAGTTAAAATTTGCAATTTTAACGATATAAATGATTATCGTAAGGGGAAGGCATGATTCGAGAAATTGCTCGAAAGGTTAAGTTAACTAAGAATACTAGGTAATAACTAAGACTAGTACTAAAGTTGAAAAAAACCTACAGGACGGGTATCCTTGATGGACAAAACTTCATGAAAATCTTAAGGCTCCGTCCAAAAGTATATATCTCTCTGATGATTAAATCTTACCTCTAAATACGTAGACATTAACAATCATAACTCTAAAATTTTAGAGTACAACACTGATCCTGTGCGAATGTCATCAGGAATGCATACATACAATGAATAATACTCAAGAAAAGATAACTATAGTAGCATCGATGGCATTAGTGGATCTGGACTCCTGGTCTGCCATGACTTCTCGTCCTCGACCCTGGGCAACAACGTCTGGTGTGGCCAAAATACGGGTCGACGTCAGTAAAATAGCTGTTGGATCAAAGGAAAGCAAAGGGGTAGGTGAAAAGTGTTCACAATGGGTGAACAATATGTGATACCATCCCTCGGTCTCTGAATGAGGTGCTAATCAGTATCCAACGCCAATACATATGACAGACTAAAATACAACAAGATTAAGGTAACCGTGATAATAGGTCGGCATGGACATTATCTCCACCAGGAATGGCCTTTATAATGAAGCGGTATCCCTGAAGGGCCAGACTCCATCTGGTCAAACGAGCGTTCTTGGCTCGGTTCGATTTTAAAAATAACAACGGTTTATGGTCTGTCTCGATGACGAATTCCGTCATAAGTAGGTAGCGGGAAAACGCGTCTACGGCGTATACAATCGCCAGGCATTCTCGCTCTATAATAGCGTATCTCTGCTCTCTCGGAAGTAATTTCCGGCTAGCGTACATACAAGGGCGCAATAAGCCATCTCTTTCCTGAAGCAAAACAGCTCCAATTCCTTGGTCCGACGCGTCAGTTCGGACGGTGAAGGTGCGTCTAATATTCGGTAGGATAAGCAGCGGCGAACTGGAGAACAGTTGCTGCACTGTCGCGAGCGCGGTGGCGCACTGCGTATTCCAGGTAATTTTGTTGGGTCTGTCTTTTCTTGTAAGATCGGATAACGGGGCCGTAAGGGCCGAAAAATTAGGAACGAATTTCCGATAATAGCTTAAGAAGCCTAACAGGCTACGAACCTGCTTCTTAGTATGAGGAGCCTGGAGTTTTAAAATCTTACTTATCTTACTGTCGTCCGGTGTTTGGACGCCTTTGGCGATAGTATGTCCCAGAAAGTTAATCTGCGTATAACCCAGGAAGACTTTGCTAGGCTTAGCTGTAAGCCCGGCATCTCGAAGTTTACTAAGCACTTGACGAAGTGCTTCTAAGTGGCCTTTCCAATCCGTATGGCAAGCGCAAATGTCGTCAAAGTAGCTTAGGACGCATGGTGTCTGCTGCAATAGGATGTTCATCATCCTCGCAAGTGTCGCTGGTGCCGTTACGAGACCGAATGGCATGAATCTCCATTGCATGAGACCCATAGGGGTCTGAAACGCTGTGTACTGTTTACTGGCCTCTTCCATTGGGATTTGCCAGTAGCCTTTAGCCAAGTCTATTTTCGAAAACACGGACGACTCGGCCAATCGCGCAAATAGATCTTCCTGATTCGGGATAGGTTCAGCATCGTAAATGGTTAGAGCGTTAAGCTTCCTGTAATCGATACAAAATCTAACGGAACCGTCTGTTTTCTTTACTAGTACAATCGGCGAGCAGTAAGGGCTCGTCGAGCGCTCAATGACTCCTAAGCTGAGCATCTTTTCCACCTCGGACTGTATGGTGTCGTGCGCTTGCAGCGGGCGCGGGTAGGGTTTGACAAACACGGGCACGTCCGAGTGCAACCGGATGACGTGTTGAACTAAGGATGTTTTACCCGGCAAATCAGTGAATACTGGCGAAAACTCCCGAACAAGATTCATGATGTCCTGTGTCTTACTTTGATCCAGCTCTGGATTAATATTAACGGAAGTCGCGTCCTCTGTGGCTTGCAAGGACAGGAGCGATCTAGTCATAGATAATGGCTCCCGGTCGTTGTCATCGATAGTGACCATCGCTGCGTTTGCTTGGGCCACAACATGGCATGAATGATCGTGATGAGTTTGATCATCGGTAAGATACTTTTTCAACATATTAATATGGTACACCTTATCGTTACCACGTATGGTAATGAGATAATTAACTCTCGAGAGTCGCTTTTTAACTAGAAAGGGGCCTTTCCAAGTGAGGAGTAGCTTGTTATTCGTTTCTGGTAGCAGCACCAATGCCCGATCTCCGACTGACAGGGTTCTTAACCGACTACCCCGATCGCAATATCCTATAAATGACCTGGTCCGTACGCATGCAAATTGTCGAGCCAGGTCGCATGCATTAACTATTCTATGTCGGAGATCGACTATGTACTGATACGCGGATCGCGTATCAGGAACGTCGGTATCAGAACCGGCGTATAAATCGCGTAAAATGGCCATCGGGCCACGTGGTTTTCGACCGTATAAAAGTTCAAACGGGGAAAAACCCGTTGTCGCATTTGGGAGTTCCCTATATGCGAACAAGATGGCCGGAAGTCGACGGTCCCAGTCACCAGGTCTATCGGCGGAAACGCGTGCCAGCATAGTTTTCATGGTGGCATTCCATCGCTCGCAACAGCCATTGGACTGTGGATGGTATGGCGACGTAAGTTTCTGCCTAATGCCCGTGAGTTCCAATACTTTCCTGAAAAGGTCAGAGGTGAATTGCGGACCTCTATCGGACAATAATTCGGACGGGAATCCGACACGTGTGAATATGGTCACCAATGCCTCGGCGACGTGATCGGCCGATATTTCCTTTAAAGGGACAGCCTCAGGCCAACGGGTGGCATAATCGATTACTGATAGAATAAACCGATGGCCTCTATCCGACTTCGGTAATGGCCCGACGATGTCGACGGCAACTCGCTGAAATGGAGTGGAAACCGGCGGCATCTCTTGTATAGGTGCCCGCGAAGTTTTTCCTTTGGGGGTTCTTTTCTGGCATGTATCGCAACGCGACACATAGCTATTTATGTCCCCGTAAACCCCGGGCCAAAAAAACTGAGACAGGACTCTCGATTTTGTTCTCGCTTTGCCTTGGTGGCCCGCCAATGGCGTGTCGTGCGCGAGGCGGATGATGTCTCGGCGAAATGATCTCGGTATGACCAATTGCAAAATAGTTTCGCGCTTTCCCCGAAAAACGCGATATAGGAGGTCGTCTTTAAGGCAGAACCTGGATGTATCCGGGTTGTCCGGATCAATCTTAGCAAAGAGGGGCTTTAGTGATGGATCTGTGCGCTGTTCGTTACGAAAAATCTCGGGGGTTACATCCAAATCGACGACAGGCGATCGTAATGTGTCGTCACTCTGGCGACGCGATTGTTGTCTTGACGTGACACACGCAATGTCGTTATCATCCCAAATCCCGAGTTCGCAATCGGAGACGTCCTTTAAGTGGGGAATATTCCCAATGATTAGGTCGGCGACCGGATTTGGTAGCACGCAGGCCGTGACAACACCAGTTATAAACGCTGTGTCAACATATATTTCCGCCAAACGAAAATGTTCAACTGAACCACCAAAAGTAATGCATGTCGCATCGCGATCCAGGAGTTGTGCAGGACGGACCAGCGATTCACGTACACCGACGGTCGTACAGCCTGAATCTCGCAATACGGATGCTCGTATGGCGTTTACTCGTCCCTCATACAATGTCAGCGCGCCTCGCTCGTGGAGGGCGGACATAACTGGAATAACTTTATCTACGCTTTCGGCATTCCTAGTTCTGTAACCGCGGTTTTCGGTGAATGCTACAGAACATGCATTTGCCGCATCTAATCTAACTCTGCATTGTCGCGCAATGTGGCCTCCGGCGCCACATCTATAACAGTAGACTGGATTATCATCCCTTCGAGGTGTACCTCGATAAGAAGGAAATGTGGGCGCTTGATAGTAGTTGTTACGCGGTCCTCCGGTAGGGAAAGGACGTGTATATCGGGGTTCCCAGTCCCGAGAAAATTTATGGGGGTTCGGTTGCCTCCTGCTAACCGGCGGCTCGGACCGTGGACGAACCTGCGGCGAATGTCGAAAGGGCTGTCTTGATTGTCTCGACGGTACCGGTGTCTTAGTAGCTGCGCCGGCGTAACACGGTTCGCTTACTTTAGCTTTAGCTAACGATCGATTAGGGTGAGCCGCAGCATACCGTTCCGCTATCGATGTTATCTCGACGGTAGTTTTGGGGGCTTGTTCCTTAAAATGCGCCACCAGGTCCGTGTGGCAGGACATATATATTTGGTCTTTAATTATCAAATCATATAGTTTCTTGTAGTTTCCCTCTTCCACACCGGCCAACTCAGTCCAACGGCTGAGTAGGTGGCGGAGGCGGTCCACGTAAGTAGAGAAATTCTCAGATGCCTCCGGCTTGCAATCGCGGAAACGCTTATGAAATCCATCTTCCGTATGTTGGAAACGCTTTAATAGCGCGGTCTTTAGAATGTCATAGTCCCTAGCGTCATCAATAGTGAGGCTATGGAAAACTTCCAACGCTCTCCCTGTCAAAAGATTGGCGAGGCATGACGTGTACTCACTACGCT
Source organism: Onchidella celtica (assembly GCA_963931925.1). Classification (NCBI taxonomy): domain Eukaryota; kingdom Metazoa; phylum Mollusca; class Gastropoda; order Systellommatophora; family Onchidiidae; genus Onchidella; species Onchidella celtica. The sequence goes on from OZ007575.1 coordinate 3,753,073, forward strand.
GCCATCCCGCGCAAACGGCATGGAGTTCGAAGCGGTGTAGGTAGGAATCAATACGATCAACCTTATCATTAAAGGTTGGCAATTTAGGCTTCGTTTTATTATTGGAAGTAACTTCCGGAGCCCCGGTAGGTTGGACTTGCTTCGCTTCTAACTGTTTCAAAGCGAGCTCGTACTCTCTTTGAGCCTGTTTTTCCGCGCGTTCCGCGGCTCTATCGTCTCGTTCCGCAGCTTTTTCTTGGCGTAATATCTCCGCGGCCTTTTCTTGGCGTAATATCTCCGCGGCCTTTTCTTGGCGTAATATCTCCACGGCCTTTTCTTGGAGTAATATCTCCGCGGCCTTTTCTTCTCGTAATCTCTCCGCGGCCTTTTCTTCTCGTTCTTCTTTCAGTTTCTGGTCTACCCAAGAAGCACGCTGAGCTTCCGGTATGCCAAATGATTGGGCTAGTTCCAAATATTTCTGTAGTTCGGCCATGATATCGGTCGATAATGCGATATAATAATGTCCTAATCGAGGACAGCTTCTGAAAAATCTCTAACTTTATTCTCCCTTGAAGCAATTTATCAATTGCACTCTGCGGGTGTTCGTTCCTGCAGTATGAACGAAATTAACGAAATCAACAACAAACTGTACGTCTTAGTCAACCAAGTAGTGGTTGAGCTATCTCAGTGATCACTTAACTCCACGTATTTCTCCTAATCCTCAAGCAGTCAGTCTACTGCTTCCGTGATTGGTCGTTAACTAACGATACCAATGTAATATTCCCAGTGTATTTTCCGTACACTCCTAGCAGCGTTCCCTCTGCTATAAATCGGAATAAATCAATATTCACGATATTAACTTCCTTGGCTATACAAGCCTAACAACTCTAATATCCAGATTATCTCTCAACGTGCCCTAGACACGTGATTTATCCAATGCAATAATATAGCAAGTATGAATACAAAATATAATAATGCAACACTATAATGGAAAAGAATTACATGGAGAGTAAGACGAGACTAACAGAAAGAACAAACGACAACAGACCTGACTAACCTGAAACTATCTACAAAAAGGTAAGAAAAAGAACAGGAGAGACGTCTTCCTAAAATACGAGGAAGATAGAACGCTAACAATCTTTACGGATAACAGGTCCCTACAGAACTATTCAAGGCAAAGCATATCTCCTATCCGTTTTAAACGCCATCTAGATCTGCTAGTCTGGCAAAAAGAGGTATGCTGAGTCTCGATCCCTTCCAACCACCCGCCTATCTAATCTAACACAAAAGAAAAATAATGCCTGTCAAAAGTAGGGGAGCTGGAACGACGAACCCCTCAAACGAAGACAAATACAGATGGTTCACTTAACTGGGCAAAATGGACTGGCTCTTTCCTTTGGTCCACAGCGCTGGTCTTGTCTTTTCCTGATGCTAGCTGTCAGTCCCTCGTAGTGGTCCCAGGATCAATGACGAGAGGACATGCCAGACATGTGGGGGAGAAACAAAAAAAAAAAATCAGCAGTATACAAAACTATAAACTACAAAAATGACATAAATAACAGTGGAGTCTAGAGTGGTAGACCTGCAGCTGTTGACGGGGTCCTCTTCAGATGATAGTAGTGTCCTCTAGATGTCAGAGGGTGACGGGTCCTCTTCAGATGTCAGTGGGGTCCCCTCCAGATGTCATGAGCAGAGTTAGGGTCTTGGGGATGTTACGACTGCACGAGAGGCAGCTAACTCACACTCGGACACAACCACACAAGAAAAGTATTAAATAACTAGAGCGTATATATGTCAGGCCGGTCAGGCCATAGTTTACATAAATATTAATAACAAAACAAAAGACAATAGGGGTATATATTCAAACCAAAAAAACTCTAATTAATAACTTAACCAATGATATTCATGTAACTATGGAGGTACTGCAATCAATAGCAAATAGGTATATTATACGAAACTAGATATCAATTTAAAGTGACAGTTGAGTCGCCACTGGCCAGTCGCCAGGCAAACTCTCCCTAAATCATATGGGCTTGAGTGTTAGGAGAGCCCAGTATGTTCAAAGCCTACAGAAGCACTCTTCGGCTTGTAGGTAATTTAAGCAGTTGCCAAAAGACTATATTTTATGCACAATCACTATTCAATTCATCAACAATGTGCTATATTATTCCAATCATACTATGGCAATAGATCTATGATACAGGACACTCGTGGTCGAGTGCCAGCTGGGGTTTCCTTAGTCTTCCTATGAGGCTGTAGTTCTCTCTCTATCTCCGATCTCTATTATGCTTGAACAAATAAGATATATTACCATTGGTCACGCCTACTGGTAGGCGCGAACATCAATATAGCGCAGCGTGGGCTTTCAAAGGTCAGCCCACTCAGACCTTTCTTTCTAGAGCTCAGTCAGTCCGTTAGCAAGGACTTCTTGTCTTCAAAGCACACAGTTCAGGTACTGGTCAACCGGAGATACTTCACGACACGATGCTTCTGCTCGTCTGTATTCACTAAATCTGAACGTTACACGATGTTTTATACTATCTAACTACCCAGCGTGCTAGTCCGCTGGCCCAATTAGTTCAACTATCTCATAGGTCGAAACCTCCCACCATTTTAATTGTAGTAATACGTCTGCACTATTCTACCAGCCAGTTAACGTGCAAAACTTGTCTAGTCATAATTAACAATGTCAACTAGCCCCACCTTGTTTCACCCCTACTCCATTACTTATTAATCACGAACATTAAAACCGACAAGCGTGAATCTAACAGTTTAACTTTACATTTATTTACTCACCAACTATAATTCGCGAGGGCCGTTCAAGGCCACCAGCCAATTTCTCATGGCCCTGGTAAAACAACAACAACTCACTCTCTGCGTGAGTTTTAACAACATCTGAATCATGACAGTGTCTCTCTCTCTCTCTCTCTCTCTCTCTCTCTCTCTCTCTCTCTCTCTCTTTCTTTCTTTCTCTCTCTCTTTCTCTCTCTCTCTCTTTCTTTCTCTCTTTCTTTCTGTTTTTCTCTCTCTCTCTTTCTCTCTCCCTCTTTCTCTCTCTCTCTCTCTTTCTCTCTCTCTCTCTCTCTCTTTCCCTCTTTCTCTCTCTCTCCCTCTTTCCCTCTTTCTCTCTCTCTGCAAGAAAACCATTGAGAGAAACTCTCTGATACTGGCAGTTTCTCAAGAGGATGCAGAGAGGAGATCGAGACAGGGAGACGGAAGAGTAAATGCTTAGTACAGTTTTAAACAAATTTAACAAAAAACGGGAAACAAACAACAACAGTTATCACCCATTCAAGATGGAAATCTAACAATAATATCGGAAATGTTGGGGATTTTCAAACTGCAAGCATCTAGAGAACAAAGCCACACTGTTAAGCCAACGACGCACCAGAACAATCAAAATGGTAATACATGATTGTAAGCGTTAGGAATTTTAAACAAGGGCTCTTTTTCAATTATAGTCGAACGCAAATAGCTCTAAGAATACTCGTATTTGACAGGAGCATGGAAAACAACAACAACAGCAACTACTACTACCAAGGAAAAAGCAACAACAGCAGAAACAAAAACAAAAAAAACAAGACAAACAAACTTGAAGTGTAGATCAAGATTATGTTCAACACAAATAAAACAACGCTGTATCAGTATCATCATGAAAGAGTTCGGCAGGAGCATCACCATAACTAAACTTTGAGTACGCAATTACCACCACAACAATAAGAATTAACATCATAATTTCCACAACAAACAGCACCGCAACTACCAACACCATAATGACAGGCAGCAAAATCACCACAACTACCACACCAGGCAGCATGACTGCTATCAACTGCATCGCAATGAAAGCTCATCATCATCATCATCATCATCATCATCATCATCATAATCATCATCATAATCATCATCATCATCATCATCATAATCATCATCATCATCATCATCATCATAATCATCATCATCATAATCATCATCATCATCATCATCATAATCATCATCATCATCATCATCATCATCATAATCATCATCATCATCATCATCATCATAATCATCATCATCATCAGCACCATCATCATCATCATCATCATCATCATCATCATCATCATCATCATCATCATAATCATCATCATCATCATAATCATCATCATCATCATCATCATAATCATCATCATCATCATCATCATAATCATCATAATCATCATCATCATCATCATCATCATAATCATCATCATAATCATCATCATAATCATCATCATAATCATCATCATCATCATCATCATCACATCACCATCATCATCATCATCATCATCATCATCATCATCATCATCATCATCATAATCATCATCATCATCATCATCATCAGCATCATCACATCACCATCATCAGTAAAAACAGTAACAACAACAACAACAACAGCAACTTACACTATAAGGCCTGAAATCCTGTAGTATCCTACAGCAGTTAGACAAACTGACGTCTTCATCCACTTTGGACATCTCCAACTGCAATAGGCTCATACCGTCCTGTGGAAAGTGGAGGTTAGAGGTCCGTTGGTGCACAACTACTATTCACTGCAGCTCTGGCACCCAATACCGAAATCATTCCAAAAGAATTTTTATCAATTATTAAATGCAGATAAATAAATGATACTTATTAAACACCCTTTCTCGGCGGGGGGGGTGGGGGGGGGGGGTGGAAGGTCGTGTGACCAAACAATTAATCAGCTTTACTTACTTTCTCAGATTTCTCAGATCACATGCAGATTGTTATTTACAGATGGATATTTCTAGAAGCCAACCACAATAGTTCACTTTCTTTAAATGAGTTTAGCGGTAGAGCAATAATTATTTGTTTTCGATAGTTGATTGTACATTGAACGACGGATAAATGTGGACAGAACCCCAAGCAATGGTGTAACACAATCTACTCTCTCAATACAGCAACCTCAACCTTCAAATTTCATTCTGCTGGAGAAAACTGATTCATTTCGATTTTTGTTGTTGTTGTTGTTTTATATTAGTATTATTGTTATTTGAACAATTAAAGAAAACAATTTAGCGAGGTGAATATATTTCAAACAAAATGATAATGTTTTACGTTAATATTGTACTCTATATCTTCAAATATTTATCAGTTACTACTAATATGAATTAATAGAAACTTTTGTTTATAACATTCTTGTTCCTTAAAAACAATTAAAACAGCATTAGGCTGAGGCTCCCGAGAAACAAAGGACCTCAACAAAACAATTATTATACATAATTATTTATGAGTGACAAGACACAATGTATTTGTTTTTCATATAAATTAAATAACGAGAAAATTCATTGGGCAAGCAGGGGGAGTGAGCGCTTTGCCTTTTCTTAACTAATATTTGAAATGAATGTTCACTCAGCCGCACAACTGGCACTGAAATGTTTAAGATAATTTTAACGTCAAATAAACTGTTAACAAAATTCATGGCAAACCAACATTGTTTTACGTTAAATTTCAAGTTGAGGAGGGTGGGCTGTTGTTAATCAATGGGCTGTTGTTACAAGCACGTGTGCACTACAAGCGTTTTGCGCAACGGGCGCATAAATCTGCGTACCTAACCCTAACCCCGTCCCTGTCTTCAACCGTTACCCTTTCAAACAAAAAAAAGAGAGGAAAACAAAAAGAAAATCTGAAAGAATAATTAATTAAGGTTGTTGTTGCGAGTATTTCGGAAGGATTTCAGGAGGAGCTCTCTAGCTCTGGCGTCACAAAAGGCTTTAAGATACGGACCCCTATCGACAAAAATATGGGGGGCGTGCGTACTTGTAAACAAAATTTTAATCTCAATGACGGGGTCAACGGAGAAAAACCTGGCAAATTGAAGGAGACAATTGAATGGGTTAAAATAATTCAACCTGAAGCTCAGTGTGAAAGTCCATGGAAGAGACCAACTGCCGAGGAATTGAGCTGCAGGATAAAGTGTTCGAACTGAAAACTCCATTTTGTCCAGTGCGTGCATTGGAAACTTCATGGTGAGTTATTTACTGATGTTTTGTTTGTACTCTACGTTGATCCCAACAGCTTTGGCTCAGCAGCTTGACCTAATTAAAGGAGTGAACCGGGAGCGTATAATGCTCAGTCGACAGCAAGAAACTCGCTACACTGCAAATTTAAACTTACCAGAACACGGTTCATCTAAAACAAGAGATCTAGATCCAGAGATGAAGAGACAATTTTATACAAAGGCAAGGAAAACATTGTCGTGTTTTCGGTGACCTGAGCTTGGTCCGCTGAGTTCATGTATAACTTTAGATAAAAACTACGCGTCATTTTCTTCAGTCATCTCAAGTTTGTGATGAATTTCCAATAGTGTAGGTGTATTATCTCTGAATGTTATCAGATTTCATGTAGAGACGACCACAGCATAGCGCATGAAATTGCTGTCTCACAAATAGACTGTAGGCTGAGAATTAAGACAATAAAGACGCGAGATCAGTATAGCAAGTATTGCCTTCGGTTTCTTTGGGGCTAAATCACAGGTCTGGTGTAGTGTGGACATTTGTACAACTTCAACAACGATGCATACAGAATTGTGACAAGATCTTGGCAATGGAACTCGATAGAAAACATTTTTTCTGCTAATTACACAAGTGAAACTACTGGTAACTTAACATAGTTGTCATAAGTAATCAACTAACCCGACAGAGGTTAAAAAACCTTTAGACAGTCCATTACTAATTAAATGATTAACTACTTTGATCAATTATTCCTGAGATGGGGAATCTAGGTACAAAAAACTAACGAAAGACTAGAGTCTTTTATGTGGCATGTGGAGGGGGGGGGGGAGGGGAGGGGGATGAGAATCTCATCCCTGTGAAATCAGACACGATATTGAAAGATTAAATTCTCCATTTCAAACACCAGAGCTTTGTGAGTTGATATTAACCGAATGTTGTTTTTTTTTTACTCTTCCAAAAAAAAAAAAAAAAAAGTAATCTAACTGGAATTGTTTTAGTATTATTTTAGTATTATACCGATAAAGATATTTTTCATTATTATCATTTTTTTTTTTTTTTAAAAATACTGTGGTTATTCATCTCTGATTTTACATCTTGTCGTGATGATTATATAGTTTAGCGTGACAGTACGATAGTGTAATGGAGTTTTCCAATACCTTTCTATTGGCCAGCATTACCTTGACAACGGTATCCACGCTGCACCAGAATGTGGACAAGATCCGGGATAAACTTTTGTCTTTCCCAGACAGCACCGCGGCCACAGCGCCAGGCTACAGTGACGTCACAAACAAGAGAAATGACGTGAGTTAGTGATCACATCAGACGTGACGTGCTTGTTTTGTGTGTAGTCACATTGCATGTTGGTTGCCAGGGTGACTGTAACTGCTACTTCCGGTTTCCTCTGCGACACAACAAAGCCCCACATTTGCTAATGTTTTACTTTTTTGTTGTGGACGCTCGAAAGTAAACTCAAAAGTCAAAGAGAAATTGGGGGGAGGGGGCAGGGGGGTCCTGTCGCGGTTCATTAAAAACAGATTATGTCGTGGACTGGAAAAGATGAATTTCTTGGAATCATGGATAGGGGAAATTCTTGTGACGCGCATAGATAAAATCCAGCTACGCCATCGAAACTATGACGTAGACCATCAAGCATTGCGCCCCAGCCATTTTAGAAACAAAAAATTACTTTTAAAATTCAGATAAAAAGATTTCGCGCATATAGACCCTTTTCATTTACCGTCCTCCGTATCACGTGATTTGCAAACAAAATGACGGCGTGCCCCACTTGTAGGGCGGAAGCGGTGGACAACAGTCGAACAATGCCATCCTCTTGTTGGGCACCCAACTGTACAAACCCGTTACCTGCTGGTTCTGGTATAAAAATGCATCTTTGCTTAGACTGTGCACATATTCAGATGCCATCACTAAGGCAAGTGGAGGTTTTTGTCCTACACGGTGCTTTTCGATGCCGTGCGGCTCCCCGCAAACAACCGTAACGCGGAAGTGAAAAGGGTCTATATATGTGTGCGCGCGCGGCTGTGTTTGCGTGTGTTTTGCTTCCTTATGGCAACGATGGAACACCAGTCCTATTTTATTTGAAATGTTTCATTTATGTAATCAAAATTGTGAGAAAGACCATCATGTTGGACGGGACTCTGGATACGAATCATTAAAAAAATCTTGGGGACACACACACACACACACACAAAAAAAGCCCGGATGAAGTCACCGTAAATACCTGAAACCTAACGAATGATTTCAGGCCATTGTGGGAAATGTTTCAGTCACCCTTGCAAATCTGACCTGAGTGCAGCTGTGAGTGTTACTGTTGTTTGTTATTCTCGTAAAAAATTACATCACTAGTGTTAACTGGGTGGTCATGTTTACGTTTGTCAATAAACATCAACTTTGGAACAAGAAGTGCTGCCCACATCGCCGGTATAGAGCAAAATTGTTGTATCTCTGGTGATATGAATAATGGGAGGTTACTGGGAAATACCACAATAGTGGTCTCAATGATCTCATTGTTAAGGGTGATACAACAATACTGCTTCTCTGTAACTTGGAACTGGTTAAAGATAGTGGAATAACGAAATAATTGCAAGAAGCAGTTTGTCATTATTACAGTCTTGCCATTATGAACCCCAATTCATATCACTGGAGATGCAACAATTTTGCTCTATACCCGCGATATACACTTGTAAGCTTAATAACACATGTCATACAGGCATACTTACCTTCTCAATACAACAGATACGTTTTGCACAAATACACCTATTTATACACAGTTTTGTTTGCCTTTTGAAACATTACTAAGGAGGATTAAAAGACTTGTTAGCGGAGTTGTATAAGAGAACAGGCTAAGAGTTTCTGATACGAGTTTCTTATCCAAATGTATCATGCCACGCCGCGAGCTAACTTTTGTAAAATTAACTGATGACATTTGATGGAAGATAGAAAATCTTTGTTCTCACGTGAAAAGGGAAGAATTAGAGCACATACACACACATGCACACACACGCAAGCACATACATGCGCACATTCACGAAAATACACGGAAAAACATATAAAACCCAAAAATTACAGTGTTTCTTTAAAAAACAAAAGGAAAGAAAACATGAGAATTCTACTTTTCTATTCTAGCTTACTTAGTCCCAGGCATGCAAGTCAAGTAGTTTGTAGGGAAATTAGGACATGTTTACCACCTAAAGTAACACCGTGCAACAAACGCAACGGTAACTGTACATGAATGAACATGTTAGGTTAAAGTGTAAATCTACGGTGAAAGGAGAACAAAAAGGTTTAGCCAACACATCAATTTCTTTGAAAAAGACTAGAACATCTTGATGGTCATTTCGTTGTTAGTCAAACAGCTATGGTAATGATGTCATGGCAAACATTGCTGGTCAACCAACGGGGAAAACTGGTGATATCGCAAACTCCACCAATCACACCCACCGGGGCGTTACCTTGACGATACAATTCAAATTGCACCCAATGTTTGCGCATGTGTCGTACATGGGAGGAGGAGTCTCCTGTCAAAAGTGATTTGACCAGGTCCGGCTGCAAGACAGGGTTGATGGGTCATGTTAAAACAGAAAGAAAGAGAGATGAAGTACAAAAGAATTAAAGAAAGAAAGGAAAGAAGGGCGGGTGGAAGGCGGGGAGAGAGGGAAGGATGGAAGGACAGAAGGACGGTAGGAAGGGAGAATTCTGAAGAAAGAAAGGGTGAAGAAAGGGAGAAAGAGAGACAGAATGAACGAAAGGAAAGAAGCAAAAAAGACAACGAGAACTCCAGATGTGTGTGGAGTGTTAAAAACTTTGTAGACGAGAGTCAAAGACTTGAACAATAAAACAAAATACCAAGAAACAAAAACTGAAAAATCAATTAAAAGAAACTTTAAAAAAAAACAGACCCCAACCACAAAAGGCAGTAAATTCACAGCGTCACTAAAGAAAAACATGCAGCAAACAAACTTACAAGGAGCACGACAAGAGAAACAGAACATCCACATTATCCAAAAGTAGGAATATACAAAATATACTTTAACATGAAACAAAGATAGTTTTGCTGCAATGACTATTCGTGACTGCCCATCATCTAGTTAAGGGCCGTTCATAAAGTACGAATGCTCCGAATAGAAGGATGGGAGTTGGGGGGTGGGGAATCACTTTCTGTGCCTTCTGTTGTCTCCCCCCCCCCCCCCCTTCCGTTTGTGGTATTAAAGTACTCATTTTTCCGGTATGTACGTCTAACATAATGAGACTTCATTGATCATTCTTCTTACCTGAAACTGATCTAACAACTCACGTACTCCACCTTCAGCTAGATCTATTGGAGTCTGGCCCATCTGTGAAGAAAACAGCAGATTGCACGGAATGAAT